>PVHY01016275.1:0-34204 GCA_004024945.1 Uropsilus gracilis | reverse complement strand
GGATGGTGGTAAGGACCCACGAGTGGAAAGTTTAAACTGTGTTTTAAAGTTTTTCTTTTCTGCAGTTTTTGGAGCTGAAAGCAGAGAGCAGTTGGCTGGCTTTTGCATATCAATGGTAAAGGTGATCAGTGAAAATGCTAATGAAGAGTGTGTAGCCTGCTTTGTAGAGAGTAGCAGGCAGATAGGGGTAAACAGTTAAATAAAGTCAGAAAGTCTTCATTTTTACCCACTTTCATCCTCACTCCATGTATGAAAATCAACTCAAAATTGACAGAAGACTTAGATGTAAGACCTGAAACCAAAACATACATAGAGGAAAACCTGGGCAAAACCCTCTGAAGTACAATTCTGAAGTACAATTGTACTTCTTTCTGAAGTACAATTCAGAAATCCCTTTTTGGAAACATCTACAGATGGCAAAAAACTGAAGGAAAACATAAACAGATGGGACTACATCAATCTAAAAAGCTTCTGTACAGCAAAAAAGACAACAGAAAAAACTAAAAGAAGCCCAACCAAATGGGAAAAAAAAAATTGCCCTCCACAAGAGCGATGAGGATTTAATAATGCAGATCCATAAGGAACTTACACAACTAAACAAACAAACAAACAAAAAAAGCAAGAAGCCCAATCAAAAAATGGGGAGAAGAACTAAAAAGACACTTCTCCAAAGAGGAAATACAAATGGCCAAAAGGCACATGAAAAACTGCTCAATGTCACTGGCAATCAGAGAAATGCAAATCAAAACCACAATGAGATACCACCTTACACCAGTAAGAATGGCCCATATCAAAATAACAGGCAACAATAAGTGCTGGCGAGGTTGTGGAGAGAAAGGAACAATCTTACACTGCTGGTTGGAATGAAAACTGGTCCAGCCATTATGGAAAACAGTGTAGAGGACGCTCAAATTAATAAAAATGGAACTACCATTTGACCCAGCAATCGCTCTTCTGGGAATCTACCCAAAGGCGACCTCAATGTGGGTACAAAAGGACACCTGTGCTCGGATGTTCATTGCTGCACTGTTTATAATTGCAAGGACATGGAAGCAACCCAAATGTCCCAAAACAGATGAATGGTTGAAGAAGATGTGGTATATATACACAATGGAGTATTACTCATCAATTAAAAATGACAAATTTGATGAATTTATTGAAATTGGATGTACCTAGAAGAAATCATACTAGCAGAAACGAGTCAGAAAGAAAAAGACAGAATCCAAATGGTTTCACTAATATATGGACAACCAAATGAAAATACACAATGGGAGGGTGGGGACCAGGTGGAATGGTCAGGGAGGGCAGGTGGTGGGTGACCCCAGGAAATTAAATGGAGATTAAGTTGATGTGATATAGAAAAAAAATAATAATAAAATTTATTTTAAAAAAAGAACTATACAACCAGGAAATGTACTGAAGTAGCTTTTGTCGACTCTAAAATGCAAAAATATTAGTTTAAAATTTAATAGTTACATATGATGAAGTTATTGTGTTAATAGTTAAAAATAAATTACCATGCAAATAGCATGGATTAAGTAGGAAACTGAAGTCAATATGGGCTATATTAAAATTTAGCCATTAATGCCATTAGCTGTGTCTGAAAAACATAGAGGTAAAAGAGGCCTAAACAGGAAGGGTAGTTTTACTTTGTTGCAAATTCCTGGTGTGGATTAAGAAGAGAGAATGTACCACCTAGAGGGTGTGTAAAGGGAAATTAGAGCTTTTGACTTTTAGGAGAAAGAAAAAAAAAAGATAAAAAGGAGAAAAAGATAAAAAAGAAAAAAAGATAAAAAGCAGAAGCTAGAGGATACAGATCTTTGGGGACAGGGGAGATGACAATGGTACACGGGTAAAGAGTAGCCTGAGTGACCAGGATGGGCAGAAGTCCCCTGGAAGAGTTTGCTGGTGGCAGCAAGGAGCCATGGTGACTGGTAGATGAGTGGCCCAGTGTAGAGAGTGTGGCACCTCAGCAATTGGCATAGTCAGCTGGTACCTGAAGATGGCCAGGGATTTGGAAAGCTGATTTGTGCATCAGCAATTGTGGAAAAAGTTTGAAGCACCTTGGAGAAGCAGAGCAGTTTGGAACACTGGAGAGAGAAGGAAAGAAATGCAGCCGCTGGAGAAATATTGGAAATAGTGCCTGCCTCAAGTTTGGAGGGGCAAAGGGGCACCATCTTGGACATGTGTCTTTGGGAACTTTGGGACTGAAAATAGCAACTGGGGTAAGATAACTGGCCACATAAGGACATTTAGTTTACCTTGTTAATTCCCTTGTAAATAAACCCTGTTGTTAAACTGCAGTGGCAACTGCTACACACGGGTGGTACAAACCTGAGGGAACCTGGTTGGCGGAAGTCGCATTTTAAATGTGACTTGTTGGTTGTGACTTCTGTCCCTTATGCAATTGATTTCAGTTTCATACCAAAAATTATATCTACACGATTTCAACATTTTAAAAAATATTTCATAAAATGATTTCCGTGGTTTTGATATTGGGTCGAAAGGGGCAGAAGTCACCGGCCAACATGCCACATTCAAAATGCTATGATGTAAAACTGTTAATAAAGCATAATTATAGCTATGAATAAAGAGTCATGGAAAAAAATGAAAGAACATATACATATAGAGCTTGTTGATGATTTTTATTTTTCCTTCATTCTTACTAACATTTAACAAGTTATTTTAAGCAAGTTTTGCAAGCATATCCATTTTCCAATGCAACATTTAACAGGTAAGTTTAAATATATATATATATATATATATATACCCCAAATGTTAAAATGCACATAACTTTTGCAGTCAGATGATCTACCCTTAAACTATATTAATCCCCACTCCCAATTCATATAACTTTAATTTATTCTCTAATCTAGGTGAGCATGAATTTCAGTATAAATTACAATATGTTGGTAGTAGATTTGCATAAATAAATCTTGGCCTTTTCAATATCTAATGCCCCACTTTACAGCTCATGCTGCATTTATGTATTTTAGAAATAAATGTAGTTGGGAAATATTTTTTTTTGTAAAAGGGAAAATTAGTCAAATTAAAACTGATTGAAATATATATTTCCCCATAAGAAACATAATTCAGTTTTTTAAAAAAAGATACTTTATTTCAAATATATGGTAGTAAATGAAGAACTGATTATGTGACAACTGTCAACTAAAGTCATTCCAGATAGTCAAAGTCCATTTAAGCTTCTTACTTTGTAAAGGTTAAATAACATTTTTGTATTCTAGTTTGATAAAGAATTCTGTGGTGAAGGTAATGGATTTCATATAAATGGATAAAAACTGTAATGTAATGAGATCCTCAAGTTTTGAGTAGGTAAGCAAAAAAAAAAAAAAAAATCACTATCTCCAGTTTGTTTATTGTGTATGTTTTAGTTCCTGTGTCTCACCTACATCCTTCTTGCCTGACTTTTGTTAGAAAAGGTCAAATTTTGAGTAATTGGCTCAAAGTGTAATTAAGGCTAATTAACAAGTAATGCAAGCAAGACTGTACAATTATAGAAATGATTTTTATAGTGATAAACTGTTGCAAAAAGTTACAGTGTTACAGCTCTTAAAATATGACTCTCCCTAATCATTCCTTGAATTGCTTCCATAAGATATCAAGATTAGGTGTAAAATTATTCACATATTTGACAATATGTATGTTTTTTAGTTGTAATTTCCTCCTCTAGTTAGCCTGTCTATCCCTACTAAATTTAAAGAACTATGAAGCTCATTATACAAATGATATACCACAGAAAACATTGTTTCTTTATAGGAAAGTGAAAAGCCTAGAACAAAAAATCATATATATCTCTATATATTCAATTTTATGTCTAAAATGTTTGTGCTTTCAGATTTTTAAAACTTACTTTTTAAAAATTAATTTATATATAAATTTCACGTCTTTGTAATCCCAGATTTTTAAAACTTCTAATGGGATGTCAACCAAATTATGAAATACAAAAAATCATGAAGATGTTTAGGATAATGATTAAAAAGATTAATTCACAATATTTCTTTATATTTTTTATTCTTTGAAACCTGATGTCTATACTTGAATCTGCAGTAAACTTTGTGTATTAAAAATGCTTTCACGGTATAAGGAAAATGGATTACAATCAGTCTGTGATTTTTCTCACCTTCCACTAAAAGGAGAGCCCATAATCCTGAAATGTAGCAAACAGTTGGACCTTGCATTTGCAACAGTGCGTTTGCAATCTGTTGTGTGGCCTTGAACTGAGCGCATACAGGGTTAAAAGGGTTAGGCAGAGTGCAGTTGCTATTACTCCTCTCTCAGAGTTAAGAGTGTCTTTCTGTTTACCTGCCTGCCTGCCTTCCTGTATGGGAATGTAGTCACCTGTCTCAGAATAAAGACGTGTTGAGTATTACCAAAGCTCCAAGATCTTCCTTTTGCCCAAATCAAGAACAAATTTGCTTAACCCGGCAGGACTGCATAAACTTGGCAAGAAAATAATTTATATATTCATTTCCATAGGTTCCAATAGATCCCTTGCATGGAATTTTTAAACTGCAATTTTTTTTATTGGTCAATCATACCTCTTTGAAATAAATAAATAGAATAAAAAGAAAGTCTTTAGTCTACATACTCCTGTTTCATTTAGTTGTAATGAATACAGTGAATATAAAATATAACAACAGCAGATAGCAAAGATATGAACTTGAGATAATTTTAATACTGCTGTATATGGAGGTATGAGTAGTTAGTTATAGCTTCTCTAAGGAAAGGTTGAAGAAATATTAACTATGTTGCTTTCCCTATGAACATTGCAAGCACAGGATTTCCAAATACTTAATCTTGTTTTCACCTTTTTAAGTAACCAGCAGTATCTTATTAGAATCATGACCAAACAAAAAGTGGAGGTGAGAGTTGGAGTGCTTAACTGATGCCTTATATTGCTTAGCAGGTTGTGCCCCTACTGTGTGACTGTTTTTGTCAATATTGAGGTATAATAATTTTATAATAGTTTTCTAATAATTATAAAGCTATTTATAATTATAATTATTTATAATTATAATAGTTTTATAATTTCTTCAATAGTTCTTGCTGATTTGACTTAAGAGGCTTTCTCTCATTCTTTTGATTTTCCTTTTCATTTGTTTTCTGTGTTAAAAACTCTCCAAGACTTTGTTAAATCATTTTCAAACTCCTTACAAGTTCATTCTCTTACTTCTAACCAATATTCAAAGTTAACTTTATTCATTCTTCAAAGCATTTAAAGTATGTTCTGTCCTTCCACTCCTACAATACTTTACTTGTTCAGCCTTATATAATTTTCATTCCATTATTGAAAAAGTTTATTAAATTGTTACAATATTGCTTTTCCTTACAATTCATTCTTCTATATATGTCATAATTCCAGAACTCTTCTTATATATATAGTTTCATGAATTCTATGTATAATTTTGAGTACAACACAAAATGGTCATAGTGATTCTGAATGTGACTTAGAACAAGTCAGTACCTGGTAGAAAAGAATTGTTTAATTTTTCTTTATTTAAAATTTTCCCATATCTTTGCATAAGTGAATTCATATTTCCTTATTATTATGATTTCCTACTTATGTAAGTAACCCAGGGATGCAGCCATTGGATTTTTTTGTCTAATAAGTCCTGGTTAATAAATCCTAGACTCACATACAGATGAAGATATTTTGATTTTTAAAACTATATATCATTTCTTATTCTCTTTTTGAGACTAGATTTCGCTATGTTGCCCAGGATAGTCTTGAACCCGCGAACTCAAGTGATCTGGGGCCTCTTTGCCTCCCAGTAATTGGATCACAGATGCGCACCACCACACTGAGTTATATAACATTTCTTAAAACTGAAGATGTATATAAATAACCTGGGATGCTCTAAAAATGTGTGTTTTGATTTAGTAGGATCAGGGTGAGTTCAAAGTTTCTACATCTCTAACAAGTCTACAAGTGCTGGCCCTGTGGTTTAACTCTATACCGTGGTATCAGGTGCTTGACTGTTACCATATATATAGAACTCAGATATACTACCTTATCAAATAAGCTGTCAACCTAGCAAGTATGTATGGAACATTAATGGTCATAGAGTTAAAAAATATCAGTCCTTTGTTCTCAAAGAGGTTTCAATTAAAAAGAGTAAAGCCCAATGACAAAAAATACTAGAGTACAAGGTAGAAAGTGGCACATGTCAATAAAAAGATATAAAGCAGGCAGTTGGATGATGTGCCACTTACTTCAAATTGAAGAAGCAGCAAAATATGCTTTATGAAGGGTATCGTATATCAGAACTCTTTGGAATATAATTAGATTTCAAGAGTAACAATATGATTAATATGATAGGCTTATATTCTTTACGAGAAAGGTAAATATGATAATGTGTTTATGGAAATCCTTGAATATTTTCAGGAATGTCTTTGGACTTGCCTACTCATCTCTCTTAAAACAACATTGACAAGTTAAGAGGCAGTACATATAAACAGGTATTTGATTATAAGCAACTATTAATCAAGTGAATAAATTCTTAACTAAAAAGATGTATTAAGACACCAGACCTACTGTTATGACTATATTTCAGGACAAGATTTATGATATAAAAGTGATTTCAATTTAGTGCTTTTATATATGTCTTTTAGATAACATTACGAATACAGTTACAGATGACTAGAACTAAACCTCTTAAGACTATCTTTAGGATTCTAGTTCTCAGTCACAAATACCTATAGTAACTATTAAAATTAATTTTAACTGGACAATATAACAAGCATATATTTGCATATTTTAGACTCTCAGAGGCTTCTTTGGTCTTCTAGATTCTTTGTTGACAAATGAAAACATCAGAGCTTTTCTTTCATTGTTTCTTTTCTCTCCAATGAGTCAGTCAATAAAGATAATACAAGATAGACATGCTACTTACTAAGCAAATGAGGATTCAAGTCATTCCAATTGAATATGCAATCTAATTTAATAAATGTGTTACTTTGTCACTCTAGACAACCCCTTGAGCCTACTATTTGTTATACTTAAAATTGTATATAAAAGCTTGTATATAAAAATTCTAGAGTGTTGACTATAAGAAGAACCTGGCACTTGGGAGGATTTCCTGGCTACTTGCTCTCAGTCTGTGTTAATTGTAAATTCATCTTATCAATATGAATCTGTTACACATGATGTGGCAAGCATACATATTCGTTGTTTTTCACCAAGAAAAGAAAGGTTTAAGGAGCGAAACAACACTTCCAAGTATTTATATAATGTAAAAGTAAGGACCTTGCAAACCTTTTGGGAGATGGTGACACCAAATCAACCTTTAGGGAAGCTCAGCATGACAAAAAGTGACAATGTAACAGTGACTCAAAATCCATCTTCAGAAAGTACAATATTGAAATATTAACTCCTCTTTAAAAGTCCTTTAAAATATACAAGTTAAGGGACTTTCCCCACATATTATATTCTCTCTTTTGTTTTCTTGGTGAAGTGGGCATTTCTGAAAGTTTTGAATGTCTACACTGACCACTAGACAACGGAGTGTCATTTCTCTGATGGATGAAGAGAAATCAGTGGATTTAAGACTTATGTTGAGTTGATGTATAATATTGAAGGTAAAGGAGATGATGTGCCAAAAATATTTGGTTTATGGTGTGGAAAAAATCCATGGTTCCAGGTGTCTCTGATGAGATAAATTAGCCTTCATGAAGCCTTATATGCTACTGTAAATACAACTCTTACTGTATTTCCAGTATCCCTTCACTATGACAGGTATGATTTAATATATATTGGGCTTTTTTGTTAGATACCCAAATATTTATGTTCAATATTTCTGGTGTATTGATCATTTGATTATAGTAAATATCTCTAGAGACTATTTTTTAAAAAAATCTATTTTGTCTACTACTAAACCCTTGAAGCTTTCCTTGGTTTAGTGATTTTATAGATTTTCTGCCTTTTTTCCAATATCAATCTACTTTTGCGTTTGAAACTAAAATGTGCCTTTTAAAAAAGTACCAAATGGGTACTTTATTTTTAAAGTTCATCTTATTATTTCTGCCTATGATTGGAATGACTGCTCCATTTATAGTTTATATAATTATAGACTCACATGCTATTCAGACATTTGTTTTCTATTTGACTATGTCATCTTGTTTCTCTGTTCACCATTTACATATTTTATGTTAGATATTTCTAGTATATCTTTTTTATTTTATTTTTTCAAGATTTTTATGGAGGGGGGATGGTTGGTGGGGAAGCTTTGTGTTTACTCTGGCATTACTTTTAATATCATGAACATTCACTTTAGAATGATAATAATTTCAATAACACACAAATACTTTGTTTTAAAAGAGATCCATTCTCCTCAGTTATTTTCTGGTATAATTGTCATACAAATTATATTATTACATTATAAACCCAACAAAAAAATCATTAATGTTGTTTTATACATTTGCATTTAAATAAGATAGTAGGAAAAAAGTTACAAACAAAAAAAATTAATCTATATTTTATATTTACCTATGTAGTTATGTTTATGGACTCATTTCTTCATGTGGATTCAAATTACTATCCAATCTTTTATTTCAGACTGAAGAACTGCTTTAGTATTTGCTATAGTTTAGAATTGCTAGTGGTGCAGTTTATCTTTTTTTTTTTCTGATAATGTGTAAATGTTACTTCATTTTTGGAAAAATATATAGAATTCTGTAAGTATACATTTTTATTAACACTTAAATTTGTTATCACACTAAACTTGACAAGAAATTGACATTTAATTTTATTGAGATGAACTTGTATGGGATAAATTGATTTTCACTTGTTTTCAAGATTTTCTCAGCTTCATGTGTTCTTAGTTGGACTATAATATTTCTAGGTGTGATTATTTTGGGGATTTATTAAATCTAAAGCTTGTTGAGCTTCTAGAATAAGTAGGTTAATATTTTCATTAAATTTCAAGAGCTTTGTCCAATATTTCTTCAAATATGTTTTCTGACCTTTCTTGTCATATGAAATTCCTGTGCTGAAATGATTGCTGAAATGTTTGGTATTCCTCAGGTACTAAGGTTCTGTTCATTTTATTCTTTCCTTTTCTTTGCTTAATGAATCATCAACTCCCCAGACTATATAGTATCTCTTAATCTACCAAATTGGGTAAGTCATTTCTTCTGTCACTTGAATTGTTTTTAAGTTACTTGAGTGAAACTTTTTCATTTGTATTTTTAAATTGCAAAGGTACTTTTATATAGTTTTTTAGAAAGAATATTCATTTCTTTATATTCTTCGTGACACATCATTATATTTCTCTTCATATTGTTAGATATGGTTTCCCTTGGCAGTTTGTAGTTGAGTGATTTAAAATCTCTGTACTAAGTTCAATTTCCCATTAGGAATGTTGTCTATTTACTCCTCCTTTTTTGTCTCTTTTTGGTGTCATTCTTATTTTGCTTATTATTTTGTTTTGTTTTTGCAAGTCTCATAATTTTATTTTGGTTGAAATATGGATATTTTAGAAAAAATGTATGTTTATAACCTTGCTCTCAAGTCATCCTTCTGCCCATATTTTATTTTACTTTCTGGAGTTTTCTTGTCATTTTTGTTTTTTTTGTTGTTGTTGTTGCTGTATATTCAGTCTTTTTTTAATTAGCATTGATATACAACACTTTGTTTTATCTTTTAAAACTGTCAGTATTACTTTAATTTTTAATTACTTAATATCATTTTATTTGAGGTAATATTAAGGTCCTTCCTATTTTGCGTCTCCACCATTGAGCACCCATCACCAAATTTCCCATAGTCAACCACTGTAGTCCATTGTGCTTCCTTCTTTCTTTGATCTTATCCCTACTACATTATCCTCCACTGTATGCTTCAGTTCTCTTGCTGTTGATATATTATGAATCTTTCAAATATTATATATTAATATTTAAGTTTGTTTTTGTTTGATCTTATTTTAGTTTCTCTATATTCCACATACTAGTGATATCATCTGGCATCTGTCTTCTTCTGATTTACTTCATTTATAATTGCCCCCTCCAACTCCATTCAAGTTTCTACCAATGGTATGAGTTTAACTTTTTGATGGTTAAAGTTAAGTAACATTTAATTATGTATATACACATTTTGATATAATCATCTGATTTGGGGCACTTATTGCTTCCATATCTTACTTGTTTTAAACAATGCTGCTATGAATATAAGAATGCAGATTTCCTTTTGAATTCATGTTTTTGTAATTTGTTGGTAGATGCATGTGTTTTAAAATTATAGAGTCTTCCCTTTCAGGTGTTGTTACCACACACAGTTATCACTAAAGCACTCACAGTGCATCACCACAGTTCATTGTGTTCTCTCTCCATTTTCGTTTTGCTCTTCCTGACTCCCTTCTGTCACCCTCAGTTCTGCAGTCTTTTTTCTATGGTTTTATTGTTTGGAATTTTCAACTTCTAGCTGTCTACCTAGGTACAAAAACACCAATTCTTAAGACACAGGAGGATAGGAAACTTTTATTCTTCCTAAGGAGAAAATAATTATAAAACCCAATAAAGTTCTTCTGAAATTAAAATTTTATGTAGGCCATGGAGGACAGGGTTAAGAGAGCAAACTCTTACAACTAAAGACATTAAACTTGAAATAGAGGGGGCAGAGAGAAAAAATAAAATAGAAACAAATGAAAAGAAAAAGAAGAAAAAGAAACTTATAGATACAGACCTGAGCTATAATTTATTCAGCTATCTACATCGTAAAAGATTTTTGAGATTCTAGGCCATTTTTTTGCCTTCTCTGTGAGGAGTATTACACCAATGACCATTTTTATGAGTTGTTTTTATTTCATATAACATTACTAATATAAACAGCTGGTCTTCATAAAGTATTATTCCAATGTTTTATGAAGTTTATACCACAAATGGCATATAGATAGGTAGATAGATAGATTGATAGATAGATAGATAGATAGATAGATAGATAGATAGATAGATAGATAGATAGATAGATAGATAGATAGATAGATAGATAGATAGATAGATAGATAGATAGATAGATAGATAGATAGATTGATAGATATCTTTAAATATTCAACTTAACTTGCTCTGGGTAGGTTTTGCTTATCTTGATTTTAGAGTGATTTATTAGGTTGTTGAGATGTGTGTGCATGTGTGCGTGTTTACTTACAAGGGAAAGATAGGTAGACGGATGGATGGATGGATGGATGGATGGATGGATGGATGGATGGATGGATGGATGGATGGATGGATGGATGGATGGATGCATACATACATATCCTTTGGGAACTAGCTATTGTAATGAGTTGTTAAATACAATGTCTGATAATGTTATCTTTAAATATAGTCATTCCCAACTATCTGATTTTGAGGAAAATAGATGTATATATTTCAGTGAAAAACAGACAAATTTTATTCAGAGATTTACTTAGACTAACTATTAATTCTGTGTATACTGTAGTGTACTACAGCTAATTATTAATTCTGTATATACTGTAGTGTACTACAGCTGATTTTTTGCTGGAAATTTTTTATCAAAATATTTTAAGATTATTTTAAATATAACTTAAAATATTTTTAAGGGAAACATAGATCATCCAAAAAAATTGACTGCATATGGAAGGAGAATTTCTCCAGAACCTTCTGAAAACAGCAAAACTCAGCCATTGTCAGCAGAGCAATGAGTTGAACTTATACAACTTATATATTAGATTTGGACTTACAGAGCTTTGTTTATTAAATGGTCTATCTATCTATCTATCATCTATCTATCTATCTATCTATATTTAATGATTTAACTAGTTTTGTTATGCTTATTAAGGGAACATTGAATTTAAATACTATATATATTTTAAGGGTATAGATTCACAGTTCTATAAATGTATGCTATCATCCCATGCCCTCCTACACTTTGTTACTAAGTCTACCTGTATTCCCCCCACTCCACTTACTCTCTACCCCTAATGTCTCTGAAATGTGAGTGCAATCACATTTCAGGTTTAACATTTTTCTGTTCCTTTCCATTTCATACATGAGGAAAATCACCTGGCATTTGTACGCAGTTGTCTGATTTATTTCACTTATAATCCCGTTAGTTCCAGCAGTGCATTCACATCTGGTAAGATTTCTTCTTCTCTCTTTAAAGCTAAATAGAACCCATTGTGGGTGTATACACACATATACACTTTTTATTTTCTTGGTCCACTCAATTGTTAATTGAGCCTAAATTTCCCCCTGTACTTGGCTATTGGAATTATGGCTGCAATGAACATAAAGATGCATACATTCTTTCAGATTAGCTGTGTATTCTTCAGTTAAATACCTCAGAGTAAAATTACTGAATTAGATGGTATTTCTAATTTTAATATTTTGTGGAAGTTCTACAAGTTTTTATAGAATATGGGCCATTCTACATACCCATCAAAAGTCCCTTTTCTTTGCATCTTCAACAATATTTGTGATATCTAGTCTTTTTAATATAGACCATAGTCTTGCAATTGAGGTAGTATCTTTTGTGGTTTGGGTTTGCATATTCCTGAAAATACATGCTGATAAACCATCATTGAATGAGCTGTTGTTTATCTGTGTGACTTTAGATAAGTGTCTTTTTTCTTTGTCCATTTTTGAGTGAATTGTTTTTCTTG
The DNA here is from genome assembly GCA_004024945.1 of Uropsilus gracilis. Taxonomy (NCBI): domain Eukaryota; kingdom Metazoa; phylum Chordata; class Mammalia; order Eulipotyphla; family Talpidae; genus Uropsilus; species Uropsilus gracilis. The sequence continues at coordinate 21,572 of PVHY01016275.1, read as the reverse complement.
TTTAGTTATATGAGTTCTTTGTAGGTCTTAGATATTAACACTTTGTTGGATCCATCATGTGTAAATTGCTTAGATGTATTTTAATTATAATTTCATTGAAGTGCAGAATATGCTTTTCAATTTGGTGTCGACTCTTGATATATATTTTCTTTTGTTTCTCTCCCTGTTGTAACTGAGCCCCCAATGACCTCACTTAATCCAAAGTTGTGGAGCATTTTGGTTATTTTTTGTCTATGTATTTCATAATCTTCTATCTAACTTTCAAGTCTTTAATATAGTTTTAGTTAGCGTAAATATATCTCTAATTCTGTTCACCATGTAGCAGTTCACTTCCCTGCACAATTTAAGAGGCATTACTCTTTTATTATATATTCTTAGCTATTATGCTCTTTCCATATAAGTGTGACTTTATTTTTGTTTACTCAATTCTACCTCATTGATGTGTGCCTACTTTTATTTGAATACCATACTCTTTAGATTATTATTCTTTGGTAATATAATTTGAAGTTATGATGCATGATACATGATACTTCCATTCTTTTATGTCAGTATTATGTTGAATATTTGGATTATTTTGTTCCATAAATTTTCATTGATGTTACCTCAATTTCTTTGAAGCATGCCACTGAAACTTTGACATTCACTGAATTGTATCTGTATATTGCTTTAGGCAGGTATATTAACACTGTAAAATGCTTTGGCTATTTGAAATAACTTTGAGGATTTTTGTCTTCTTGATTTTAACTTTATATAGCTGATCACATAGATATTAAAAGTAGGTTTACAGAGTAATACCAAATAAATGTCCTGAGAAAAATCTAAATAGGTAAGAGAATGATTTATGCTATTTCTCATATTCATTGTTTATTAATTAATATTATTTTAAATGTTTTACATTGCCATTCAATTTTGTACAATATTTATTTAGTTTCTCCTCAAATGAATTAGTCCCCATAATTTTCCATCAGTGAGTCACTTGTGACCATCACCATAGTCTCTTGTGTGCTTTCCTCCTCTGCTTTGACTCTTCTTTCCCCTTTCCTTCTTTATGCCTCAGATCTATGTTTTGTCTGAATTTCTATATGTTTTTCTGATCCTTTGTTCAGTGTCTCTATTTTCCTCATAAAAATGAGACTATTTAATATTTTTGTTAAGGTTTTAAATGTAAGACTAGGTTACAAGATTGTATTTATTGTTTTCAGGTGAACAGTATTATAATAGGACATATATATTATATATGTAGTATATAACACTATATATATATCATTATGGTCAAGAACAAAAGTTTAGTTTCTGACTCTGCCATACAATTGACCATATTTTCTTGATTTGCCCATTTTTCTTCTACTTTCCTCCTACTAATCACAATTTTACTCTTATAATTTAAATTGAAAACTTCTTTTTTAAAATTTTAAACTTAATTCCTCTGAGTCATGCCAATTTTATAAAATATAATGGTCAGGTGAGGCAATGCTCAATTAGAATATGTCCTTAAATATTGCCTGTATATTTTCTGTTCTTGGTCAAGGGGATCTGTGTGTGAAGCAATGCTTTCAAACATCAGAAAAGATAGATATGATAGTGTTTTCTTTTACTTTGCTTGCTCAAGAGCTCAATTTCATCCAGAAATGAATGGGTTCTCTTCTTAATTCTTTACAGGGCTATGTACAAGGTTATGTTACCTTTTATATGTCCAGTAATAAATCAGAGCTTTTCAAATTTTCTTATAGTTTTTTTTGTTCGCAAATATAGTCTTTTAAATTCCTGGCAAGATTTTATTTTATTTTATTTGAACTGCAACAACAGCTTCTAGCAGCTGCAATATATAGAATATTTCACTATAGACATGGATAAAGTATTCTTTTATCCCCTCCACTCACAATCGCTTTTACTCTTTATACTGAAAACAATATAAATAAACAACTATGGCCAGCAAAAGAGATGAAAGAAAACATAGACAGCTGGGACTATATCAAACTAAAAAGTTTCTGTTCAGTAAAAGAGACAACAAACAAAACAAAAAGATACCCAACTGACTGGGAGAAAATTTTTGCCCTCCAGACAAGTGACAAGGGTCTGATAACAAAGATCCACAAAGAGCTCCTACAGCTTAACAAAAACAAAGCAAAAAATCCACTCAAAAAATGGGGAGAAGAACTAAAAAGGCTCTTCACTAAAGAGGAGATACAGATGACTAATAGGCATATGAAAAAATGCTCCACATCACTAATAATCAGGGAAATGCAAATTAAAACCACACTGAGATACCATCTTACACCAGTAAGAATGGCCCATATAAATAAAACAGACAACAACAATTGTTGGCGCGTATGTGGAGAAAAAGGAACTCTCTTACACTGCTCGTGGGAGTGCAGACTGTCCACTGGTCCAGTCACTATGGAAGACTGTGTGGAGGACCCTCAAACAATTGAAAGTGGATTTACCATTCGACCCAGCAATCCCACTACTAGGAATCTACCCAGAGGACATGAAAACATTAATCCAAAAGGATACCTGTATGCGCATGTTCATTGCAGCCCTGTTTACAGTTGCAAAGAATTAGAAACAAACCAAATGCCCCAAAACAGATGATTGGCTAAAAAAAAGTGGTATATATACACAATGGAATACTACGCATCCATCAAGGAAGACAAACACATGTCATTTGCAGCAACCTGGATGGAACTAGAAAGACTCATATTAGCAGAAATAAGTCAAAATGAAAAAGAGAAGTACAGGATGGTCTCACTTATATGATGGATATAGGGAAAAACAAACAAATAAGAAAAAATGAAACAACCAATGGGACTGAACCATGGAGCGAGAAAGGAGGAGGGGGAAGAAGGTGGGGGAGGTGAAGAGTACAAAAGATCAGGATAATTAACAAATGTTAGTGAAGTGGGAAAGCCCCAGGGTACACAATAATGGACAAATGTAATATAAATATACATAATGCAAAAAAAAACCACATTTACCATATATTGGAAGAGAACAACGGGCCAAACAGCAAACAACTGAATATCAACTTAACCAACAAACAAATCACAGAAAAATGGGAGATGGAGTGACTGGAGGGGGGATACAGAGGGGGGATACAGAGGGAGGAGGAGGGATCAATTAATGCACAATTGTGACAAATCAATAAAATGAATTTAAAAAAAAGAATGTTAGATAGCCATCAATTACAGCCATCTTATAAATAAAAAATGATTTAAATAACAAAAACAAACAAAAAATAAAATGAACACAGAATTAAGTAAAAACTATAATTCCTTAGCAATAGAGATTTTTCATGAAGTTCAATATTTGTAAATTATATTAACAAATTTCTTGGGATGATTTTTTTTTTTTTTACAGAGCTGCAATAGAGCTCAGTCTCATCAGTTGGCTGTGAGATTGTTTGCTTATTGTGGCTATGAAACCACAGGTGTATGGGGAGTGTAGAGATGAGAATGGCCCCAATTCACAATGTCAAGATCTCCATTGTATAAAGAAATAATGATTTTTCTTTCATAGATGATTTTAGTGTGGTCTTGCTTCAAATATTCTTATTTGCTCTGTTGTGAAAGAAAACTCCACTTGTCTGCATAGTAAAATATAGCAAAACAAAGTACATCCAACACACTTAATGAGATTGACTGCAGTTTATTCATTACATGCTTATAGCCTGTGGGATGAAAATACCATATTAAGTGAAAACAGAACATATAATAGAAATAAGTGACCCAGAAGAAACTGTGTAAGATAACCTTTATTTTTGTATTTACAGGATGGTGGGAGTGTCATTGTTTCTCTCAATGTATGACTGAGAGTAGCCTCGCTGGTTGTCAGGAAGGTGAAATCAGTTAGACAAGGGGCAGTAGCTAGTGCGATTGATAGAATAAATACATGGACAGGGATCCTCCCTGATTTTGTCAAGTGGGGGGCATATATGACAAGAGAAACGGAATTCATATCTAGGCCTTTAAAATCCGTTAGGCTTGAAGATATAAAGGGAGATGATAGAATATCAGTGTCAGGATAGCTCTATGACTTTGGGCAACTTCTAGTGTCCTATAAATGGTTATTTTAAATAACTATGTCAAGATTTTTGTCTTCTTACTTTTATAATGGATTGATTCTTGAGATTCTCACCCTGCCAATACAGAAGTCTATTTCCAGTGTTGTTTTGTCCCTTGATTTTGCATTTTGCATTTTAGAATTGGGCCATTTCTTGATGGAAGCATGTCATTAAATGATGTCAGGCATTGGGAACTTAAAAACATTTTAATCAAAGTGATCTTTTTCAAAAAATTCTATAATTTTGTTCAGGATTTTTCAGTCTATCAGTTGTATAGACAAGATAGGAATTAGGAACACACAAAACTCATTATTCTAAAAATGCTTATAATGTACTTCCCTTCAGAGATTAGTTTAAAATGAAAGTAATTTTTTCTCATATTATTGTATATATTAGAAATCTCTATGGTAAACAAGTATCATTTGATTAGTAAGGGATGAAAAAGTATCATCTCTTTTTTAAAACTGTTGGTGATTGGCAAAGATAATGCATAACTATGACATAAATCCATCATTAGTATTAATTATTCAGTCAGTAATCCTTTAGAAGATAGAAATATATTTTAAGAGAAATAGCATAACTCAGTATAATTTCTACTTTTTTAATTTAATGTTGCTTTTTATTTCTAATTGCTTCTATATAGTTTACTTCTATATTTTTATATTTATATATTATTTCTATATTTACATTATATATAATACACATCTATATCTTATATTTTATATAAATATCATGTATTTGAGTGTAAATTTCATGTCTTTAAAAATGAGAATAATAAATTTGTACAGGATTATTTTAAGAATAAAATAAGTTTAAACATTAAAATGTAGACATTTAGTGAGACTTCAATAAGTGTTAAGTAATCTTACCATCCAAAACTGAAACCAAAGAATGCTGAAATAGTACACAGTGGTAATATAACTGTGGGTAAGTAAAGAAGGAATAGTTGAGTTCTAATTTTTAATTTTAATATTAAAATATAAATGGTATTAACAGGATAACAAAGAATTTAACTTTTATTTTCTATGCATTATAAAGCTGACTTATTGATAATTTTATTAGATTACTAATTATTTTGTCACCTTTAGTCACTATTAGAGTTTATATATAAAACTAGAACTATCTGGCAAAAAAATATAATTAGCTCTAGATAAATTTGTGAATACTTTGTCATTTCTGGTATTAAAAATACCAAAAGCAGCTAGTTTATTCACCCTTCATTTCCCCAGGTGGCTGAGCTCCAATTAACTCACCAGAGAATGAGATGCAGACCTAGTGCCTTTACATGTCATTTTGACAAGACATAATGTCCTATCTTGTTTGTGTATGCCTTTTCGTTCTACCTCAAACTTGCTTCACTATTGGTGGTCTGCCCTGGTGCAACACAGATGTTTCCCTCTCTCCACTGCATGCCTTATTTTTCAAGTAGCTTTGAGAAGCATATGTTTCCATGTGAGCCTCTTCCTTCTCCCAACACCTTTCTGTGCTACATAAACAATCTTCATCTGCCCCCCTCAGATCTGGGGTGCTTGAGATTTTCACAGATGTCAATTTCCTTTTCAGTCTGTTTGCCTCTGGTGAACACCATCCACAGATAATGTCTCCCTCCTTCTCTGTTCCAAATGACTCAGAATGCAGCTACCCCCATCCTTTCAACTCAGTTTCCTTCTGTGACCCCAGCATGTTTTCGTCCCCTTTCTTCTAAGTCTCTCTTTGTACTAGCTCTCCAGATGGGATCAAGAATGAGATCTCCCTGCTTCTCATTTTATTCTCCTTACCACTGTTTGGTTTGCAAGAACAGCAAAAAGTAAGCCTCACATGTTAAATATTTTACATGTATGGTCCCTTATGCTTTACTTTTGATTTTTTCACTTTTTATTTATTTATAATTTGTAGCTGCCACCCCTTCTTTTTTGCTAGTTCATTACAAACAGGGACAAATATAGGCATTAAAATATACCACCTGTAATTATATATAAGCCATCAAGGCAAAAACTACATTAATATAATTTTTAAAATACTAGTGAAAGAGAAATAACAACTCTTCTTTATTTAGTCAACACATATTTGTTGACCATGTATTTTGTGACATAGAATCCTCTAGATGCCAGGATAGTATAAACAAAATAGAAAAGTTCTCCTTTTTTAAGATTTTTTTTATTCTCCTATGAGAACAGATAACAAACAAGTGCACAAGGTGTTAAAATAAGTAGGAAAAGTTTACAATTGAACTGAAATCCTCATGGTAAGCAGTAGGCTTGATGCAAAATTCAGGGTGATGAGAATTCCAGGGGGAGGAAACAAGTACTTTGGTTTGGTCGAGAAACAGAAGAAAGGGTATTGTGACTGAAGTGTCATTAATTTTGAGCAAGGGAAGAAAAGGCATAGTATTAAAGAGATAACTAAATCAAAATCATTTAAGTCTTCTGAAACCAAAATACAAATTTGCAATATCATTCCAAATGTTCTGAGAAATCATTTTTTTAAATAGAAGTAAGGTGATTTGACTTATTTTGATTATGAAGCATTGTTATGGCCATTGTGATGATTTCTTATAGAAACAAGAGAGTAAGATGGTGTACTATATATATATATATATATATATATATATATATATATATATATAATTTTAATACTATTTTCTAGAGCTATTTTAGATTAACAACAAAGTTTAAAGGAACATAGAGATATACCTTATACCCAGTTTTCACACATACACAGCTTCCCCAATTACCAATATCATTTGTCACAGTCATACATGAGTTATAGTTAATAAATCTACATTGATAAATCAGTCACAGAAAGCACACAATGTATTTAGTGTTTAGTCTTCATTTTGTACATTTTTACGTGTTTGGACAGATGCATTATAACTTGCACCTATCACTATAGCATACCCAACATTTTCACAATCCTAAAAAACCTAGAGCTAAAAATCCTTGGTGGTTTAATTCTGTCCTTCCCTTAGCCCCTGCCTATTTCTGATCTTTTTGTTGTTTTTACTATTTTGCCTTTCCCAGAAAGTCATATTGTTGGACTCATATAGTCTTGTAACCTTTTTCCAGTTTTCTTTTTTTACTAAATAATTGCACATTTAAGTTTTCTCCATGTTTTGTCTTGACTTAATAGCACATTTCTTTTTAGTTTTGGATAGTGTTTCACTATCTGTATGGCATATACTATTTTGAGCGCTTGCTTGGAGATTCTAGCAAGGAGCACACCTACTCATATGTTCTTAGGCAAGAACAGTCCTCTTTTCAGTAATGTCCTCACCTTTTCATTGAGTATACAACTTTGGAAAGGATATACAAGGAATGGTAAATAAGGAAGGGAACACCTGCTTACCCAACTAGATCAGCCAAATCAACTCTGCTGATCAGTAGGGTGACAAATGTCACAGGCAGATTACCCCATATCTGGCATGTGTTATTTTTAATATAAAATACAAATAATATAACTGTGATCATCTCTGGTTATTAATTTCCAGAAAGGAGTTTGGTATTTTATGATTTTTCCATTTATTTTCTTAACCAAACTTTTTTTTTTGTAGTGGAATGATCATGTTGTCTGGATATTTAAATTTCATATTTTAACATATAAAGAAATTTTTGGATTCTACCTTTGAAATTATTTCCTTAGTTATAAGCTTTCTCCACCTATGATGAGCACATTGTATTGTAAGTTTCAGTTCTGCTGATCCATGTCCTGATTTCTCAACAGACCTTATGTTAGACACCTATCTTTGTTCATACTGCTCCCTTCCTTAGGATAGATCTTCTCCCCATAGACTGTTTGAATGCACATTATTCACTCCTGACAAGAAAGTTGTCTATATGATACAACTTTTCTGTCTTTCTTAACAGCTTTGTGTGTGCTCTCCCCATACTCTGCACAGGCAAATAAAAATGACTCTGAATGAGTGGCAAAGAGTGGAAAATGCTCAGATCTAACAAGGACAAAGATCACAAAAGTCATTAAGTGCAAGTTAAGAATATTTTGTTTTAATGATTTATTTTCAACCCCAAGTTGGAGGTTAATCTTAAAGAATTTCAGTGTGAGAGTAACAAGGATGGATTTACATTTTAGAAAGTTTGTTCTGGCAAGAAGAACAGAGGGAACAGTGAAATGACACTAGAAGCAAAATATTACATTATAATGTATAAGAATATATATGGTGGAGGGGGGGATAAACAGTCTTCTCTCCTAGGAAAATAGACTAAATTAGTCAAGTCCACTTGGAGTTTCCCATGAGTATGGTTAAATTTGAAATACCTCTTACATATTGGAGTCCAGTGTTGACTATTCACAACCAAAGGAAAAACAGAAGAAATTCAAATCTAGATAACAAAGCTAGGTGCAGAGAGGCATCTGTTGAGGCAAAAACTGTGATTAAAACTCATTCTAGGGAAGCCTCTTGTTATGCATATAATGGTGGAGATACTTGTAGGAGTATTGGGGTAAATCAAGTAAATAAGGCCCCTAGAAATAAGTTAAAGCCCAGAGAACATACCTTTCCTATTTCTTTCTGAAATCAGGAAGACATTACACAATGTTATTATAATGAAGCTGGGATGGAAATCACTAAGAAACTACTGAAAACCCAGCCTCAAGACTGCAGAGATACTAGTCTGAAACCCAGAGAAAAGAATTGCCGACCATTGATCCCTTAGTCATAAACCATACCCCTCCCATAATGCTCACTAGTGCTCATAATAGGCTCCTTTACACCCCAGAGAAGTTGAAAATTAATTACAGATTACATCTTTCTGAATAATAGGATCATTTATTGAAAAATTGGAAGGAGGGTCCTAGTCCTAGTCCTGACAGAGTTGGAAGCTGAAGTTTCCCAAGAAAGTCTGAGTTTCAGGGAAAGGCCTCCAGTGTATTCCCACCTTGCTCTAGGCTGCAGGTAAATGTGGGGGAAGAGTGAGTGCTGTGCTATCTGAGTCACAAGATCTTGGGATCTTGGGCTGAGTGAGTTGGTCTCTGCCTCCATGTAGGCCCAGGATGGGGGCTGGGCACCTCTGCACGAGAGCAAGTTGTGAGGGAGGAGGTGTCCTTTCTGGTTTACTCTTACTTCAATCAAACTATCTCTAGGAATGGAGAAAATCCAGGCATACCAATATTGAGACAAACAGGAGAGGAACAAAAAAACGCAGGTTCTAGATGCACTCATCACCTGGGTCAGACCCAAACAGAGCATGGTCAGAACCACAAGAGGCAGGGCTGTGAGACTAACTGTAGTGATAACTTGTCACAGAACTCCAAATGCAATATCTCCAGAGGTTGGGGAAGAAAACCTCTGTGCATAGTGAGTAAGACTCTCTCCTTTTCCAATGGGGAAGGAAAGCTTCAGCAATGTGGTTTTAACCCAACGGCAGAACTGTAAATTAGTAAAGTGGAAATGAGCTCGACTAACCATCTGTTGATGTCTGTCCCCTCTAGGGAAATTCACTATCAGTAACCTGAAGATGGGTTCCTAATGCTAGATACCAGAACTATAAGGGTCAGAAGCAGCACCATGTGACCGACCTGGAATGGACGAGACAGCCAGCATGACTGAGAAGTCATTGAATTCAATGAACATACTGGTCTGGAGCAAAGATGACAGTCTCCTATTCATAGTAAGTGACAGAATCGAGTAGCCTGGAAAACCATGCCACACATCCGGCCTACAAGTTTTCTAATATGCTTGGTCTGTCTACCCACTTAAAAGTTAGACCTAGATATCTGAGCTCCATGGTCTGCTGTGTTCCAGGAGAGCAGGTCCTCATGCAGGAAAAAGATATTGCTCCAAAAAAGACAAAGAAAAGAACGTTGGACCAAGCATTGATTGAAGACTTGCAGTGAGAGGGGTGGGGTGATGTAGTGACTGAAGTAGGGAAGGGGGAAAGAAGGAGTGAGATAGTATAAGGGTGAATTATTGATGACAGTCATACCTAAAGGAAAAATTAACTATACAGACATGGCCAATGTTGTATGAAAATAAGAAATAAAAAGAAACTAAAAGAAATGGAAACATATTTATGTTTATATATTGGAAGAATTAATATTATCAAAATGGCTATCTTACCAAAGGCAATACACATATGTAATGCCACCCCATCAAAGTTTCAATGACATTCTTTAAAGATTTAGAATAAGCATTGATGGGTTCATATGGAACCACAAAGGACATTAATAGCTAAAGCATTTCCACCAAAAAAGATCAAGAAAGCTGGCATTTCATACCCAGACTTCAAACTATACTATAAAGCTATAACAATCAAAACTGTGCTGGAAAGAAACAGAGACACAGACAAAAGCATAGAACTGAGAGCACAGAAATGAACCCATAACCATGTGGGCTGATATTCTACAGTAAAGTCAAAATATTTACTGCAATAAGGAACTTTTCAATAAACTGTGTTGGGACAACTGGACAGTCACATGTACAGGGATGAATGTGGAATGCTATCTCACACAGTACCCAATAGTTAACTCAAAATGAATAGAATATTTCAATATAAGACTTGAAACAAGAAAATACATAGGAAACTTCATAAGGCAAGCATCCCATGACATTTGTTCTAAAAGCAAAGAAAACAAAAAGAATATAATTAAATGGGACAATATCAAACTAAAAGCTTCTATCACTAAAATAAAAAGCCTACTGAATGCACCAGTATATATTTATACAATACTTCTGATAAAGAGCCAATATCTAACACTTACAAAGAATGTATTCAATCCCCACCAAAAGAAACAAATAACTAAACCAAATAAAAAGTGCAGAATATCTAGTTACTTCTCAGGAGAAAATATACAGATCACCAAAAGGCAAATGAAAAAATGCTCATAAACACTTATCATTAGGGAAATGCAAATAAAAAACACAATGAGTTTCCACTATCCATGTATAATAATGACCCATATCAAAAGAAACAAAACATGTTGGTGAGAATTTGTGGAAAGAAATAACTCTCATACATTGTTGGTGGGAATGTAAATAGATTCAACCTTTCTTGGAAAAATGTATGGAACTTTTTTTAATATCTTAAAAATGTATCTAAATATAACCCAGCAAGCTCACTGCTGTGTATCTATTGGAAGAATACAGAAAGATTAATTTAAAGGAAAATATATACTTCTATGTTCATCACAGCTCTACTTACAATAGTGAGGTTATGGAAACAACTTAAATGCCCAAAAACAGATGCATAGGTTTGGAAGATGAATATATATGCACATGGAATAGTATTCAACTGTCACAAAAGATAATTGCTTGGCATTTCTAACAATATGGAGAGAACTGCAGAGGATTTTGCTAGGTGGAATAAATCAGAGGAAAAAGACAAGTACTTGGTGATTTCAATTATATGTGGAATATAGAGGAACAAAACAAAAGGAAAGATGAAGCCAGAGCAACCACAAATCCACACAGTATTAGTATAAATTAACCTAACAGAGTAGAGAGAGAGAAAGTTTGCAAAGTTCAGAGGGAGCACTTTGGATTTTGTAGAGGTCTATGGTTATTTTGTTGGTGGAGATAGTGTGGTGACAGACCAGCTATTTAACTTATTTGTTGTTCTAATATTTTAGTGAAGCCTGTACAGTTTCTAAACATGTTATCTGGCAATAGAAATGCTATTTTCCAATTTGGATTACTTTGATATCTTTTTTTGTTCATAATTGCAGAGGCAGGAGTTTCAATACTATTGAATATTAGCAATGAAAGTGAAAATTCTTTTCTTGTACCTAAACTTAGAAAGAATAGGTTTTGGCCTGTTAATAGACACATGAAAAAAATGTTCACCCTCAATTATCACTAGAGAAATACAAACCAAGACCACAATGAGATATACAAGAATGAGAATATTGAAAAGACCAGAAACAACATTGCTGGCAAGGGTGTAGAGAAAAGGAAATCCTCCTGTACTGCTGGTGGGAATGAAAGCTGTTCCAGCTCTAATGGAAATCAATATGTATGTATCTCAAACTTTACATTATATCTGTCATTTGACCCAGTAGTTCCACTCCTAGGCATCTACACAAAATTTTCAAAAACACTAATTTGAAAAGAACATTCATTCTTATGTTTTTTTTTAAGTGCTATTTACTATCACCAAACTATGTGCATAACCTGAATACTCCAGAATAGGTGAAGGTGTCCCAAAGATGTGCTATATGTATTCAATGGAATGTTACTTAAAAACAAAAAGATAAAATCATGTCACTTGCTGCAACATGAATTGAGTGGGAAGGGACAATGCTCAGTATACCAGAAGATGTCACTAATATGTAGAATATAAAGCAAATAAGCCAAGACTTAGGGAAACAATAGCTTAAAAAAACCAACCATGATAACTGACTACAGAAATGATGCACCAAGGTAGAAAGAGGAAGAAGTAAGAACAAAAAGGGAAGGAAGTATAATGGGTTTCTCTAGTGGTAATAAATGATGGGGTTTTCAAAATAATACATCAATTAAAAGAAAAGCCTCTTCAATAAATGGTGCTGGAAAATTGGACTGTTGCCTGCAAAGGAATAAATCTAGACTACTCCTTTACACCATACATAAAATCAGCTCAAGATGGAAAAAAAAGAGCTGAATGTAAGACCCAAAACCATAAAATATAAGAATAAAACACACAGGCAAAACAGCTGACAATCTATATCACAAAAATATCTTTCAGCACACATCTATACATGCAAAGAAAATGAAGGAAAACAAACAGCTGATACTACATCAAACTACAAAACTACAAACTACAAACTAGCAAAAGAGACAATAATTAAAACAAACAAAAAATCCCACAACTGAATGAGAAAAATTTTGCACTCCATCCAATTGACAAAAGTCTAATATCTGAGATCCACAAAGCACACACAACTTAACAAAAACAAAGTGAAAGTCTATTCAACAGATGGGAAGAAGAGCTTTAAAGACACTTTTCCAGAGAAGAAATACAAAAGGCTAACCAGGCATATAAAAAATTCTCAACATCAGTAACAATCAACATCACTAACCACAATGAGATATCACCTAACACCTATAATAATGGCCCGTTTCAAAAAACAAGCAAGAACAAGTGCTGGTATAAACACAGAGAAAAAAGGAACACTTTTACACTGCTGGTGGGAATATAAACTGGTTCGGCCACTATGGAAAACTGTGTCAAACACCCTCAAACTACTGAAAATAGAACGACCATTTTTTTTTGGTTAGGTTTATTTCAAAGTTTTTAATTTTGATTGATGTGATTATAAGTAGAGAGTTTTTTAAAATGTCTTCTGATTTTTAAATATTTTTATTTTTGATTTGATAGAACATAATTATATATGTATATATATATGTATATATATATGTATATATATATGTATATATATATGTATATATATATATATAGTTTTCACATCATTTTCTACCCCGGGTTTTCCCACCACCCTATCATGATGAAACATCTTAGACTCTTGTGCCCTCCCCTCTCCCATTTTTACTCTCCTCCCCATCTTTTGATCTATGCTTCAGCTCTGTTGGCAGTTTTTAATTTTTCTAGATTGTTTATTTGTTTGTCTGTTTGGTTTCCCTATACCCCTCATATAAGTGAGACCATCGTGTATTTCTTTTTTTCTTTCTGACTTAGTTCCAACAAAATGATTCCTTCTAGCTTCATCCATGTTGCTGTGAATGACATAAGTTTATCTTCTTTGATTGATGAACACTACTCCATTGTGTAAATGTACCACATCTTTTTCAACCACTCATCAGTTTTGGGGCATTTGGGATTCCATGTCCTGGCAATTGTAAATAGTGCTGAGATAAATATACGAGTACAAGTGTCCTTTTGAATTAACATTTTAGCCACTTTTAGGTAAATTCACAGTAGTGGGATTTTTGGATCAAAGGGTAGCTCCATTTTCAGTAATTTAAAGATCCTCCACATAGCTTTCCATAGTGACTGGACTAACTTACATTTCCACCATCAGTGAAAATTTGTTCCTTTTTCTCCACATCCACACCAACAATTGTCATTGCCTATTTTCTTAAAATGCACCATTCTCACTGATGTAAAATGGTATCTCTTTGTGGTTTTGATTTGCATTTCCCTGATTATAGTGTGATGTTGAGCATTTTTTCATATGCTTATTGACCATTGTATATCCTCTCTGTAGAAGTGTCTTTATAGATCTTCTCCCCATTATTTGACTGGGCTTTTGGTCTTATTTTTGTTAAGTTGTGTGAATTTTTGTGGATCTATGTTATCAGGCCCTTAACACTTGTGTGTGGAATGAAGACTTTGTTACATTTCTCTCTCTTTTTTTTTTTTTTAATGTCTCTTCTGTGCAGAAGCTTTTTAGTGTGATAGAGTCCAACTGTTTATGTTTTCTTTCATTTTTTTTTTCACTATCTGAAGATGTGTCCTGAAAGTGTTTCTGAAGTGCAAGTCTTGGAGAGCTTTTCCCATATTTTCCGCGAAGTATTTTATGGTTTCAGGTATTACATCCAAATATTTCATCCATTTTGAGTTGATTTTTGTATATGGTATGAGGGAATTGTCCTGGTTCGATTTTTTGCATGTTGTGGCCCAGTTTTCCCAACACCATTTATTGAAGAGGCTATCTTTGTTCCAATGTATGTTTTTTTTGCCTCTTTGTAAAAAATTAGTAACCGTACATGTGCAGCTTTGTTTTTGGGCACTCAATTCTGTTCCATTGGTCTGATTCTCTGTTTCTGTTCCACCATGCTGTTTTTTTTTTTTTTTTTTCTTATGGCTTCGTAGTATAATTTGAAATTTGGGATTATTATAACCTCCTTCTTTTGATTAGGAGGGTTTTAGATATTCTTGGTCTTTTGTTGTTAATGTGGAGTTCAGTCATTTTTGTTCCATCTCTTTAAAGAATATCTTTGGAATTTTTATTGGAATTGAGTTGAATCTGTAGATTGCTTTTGGTAAGATGGAAATTTTGGTAATGTTAATTCTCCAATCCATAAGCAGGGGATATCTTTCCATTTTTAAATATCTTCTGTTTCTTTTATAAGTGTTTTATATATTTTTTGTATAGATCTTTCACTTCTTTTGTTAGACTTATTCCCAGGTATTTGTTTCTTTGATCAATTATAAATAGAGTTTTTTTTCTTTTATTTCTTCTCCTGTTTGATATTTTGCATATGTGAGGGCCAATGATCTTGTCTGTTGATTTTGTATTCAGCTATTTTACTGAACTGATTTATTATTTGACTTAGACTTTCTGTGGATAATTTTTGGTACTCTGCAAGTATCATATCATCTGCTTTAGTAATAGCTTTATCTCTCTCTCTATATTTGTATTTTTTATGTCTTTCTCTTGCCTTATTTCCCTAGCTAGAATTTCTAGTACTATGTTCAAAAGTAGTGGTGAAAGTGGGCATCTTTACCTGGTTCCAGATCTTAATTGGAATGACTTCTTTTTTTTGCCCTATTAAAGATGATGCTTGTTGTGGATTTGTCTTAAATGGCTTTATATTAGTCAAATATGTTCTTTTTTACTGATTTTTTCAAGAGTTTTCATCATGAATCAGTGCTGAACTTTAGCAAATGCTTTTTCTGCATCTAATGATATGATCATATGGTTTTGGTTTTCTCCTTGTTGATGTGTTGGATTATGTTGATTGATTTTCTGATGTTGAACCATCCTTGTGCCCTGGGATGAATCCCACTTGGACATAGTGGATAATCTTTTTTATGCATTTTTGGATTTGGTTTGCCAGGATTTTGTTTAGAATTTTTGTGTCTGTGTTTATTAGGGATATTGCCCTATAGTTTTCTTTCTTTGTGCTAGGTTTATTTTTAGTGTTAGTGCAATGTTTGCTTCATAGAAGGTGTTTTGTAGTGTTCCTGTTTCCTGATTTTTTGAAGAGTTTTAGTAATATTGGGAATATTACTCTTTGAGTGCTTGGTAGAATTCATTTGTTGAAACCATCTGGTCCTGGATTCTTGTTTTCAGGGAGAGTTCTGATGACTACTTCAATTTTGCTGCTTGTGATAGACATTTTTAGGTTCTCTATTTCTTCTTTCTTGAGTTTTGGATGACTTTGTCATTCTAAGAACTTGTTCATCTCATCTAACTTGTTGTATTTGTTATAGATTGTCATAGTAGTCTCTAGTTATCTTTTTAATTTCTACTGCAGTTGTAATTTCTCCCTTTCTATTTATGGTCCTGTATTTGAGTTTTCTCTCTTCTTTGTGAGCCTTATTAGGGAAGTATCTTCTATTTAGTTTTTCAAAGAACCAGTTTTTGGTTTTTTTTTTTAATCATCTAGATCATCTATTTGGTTTCTATTTCATTTACTTCTGCTTTAATTTTTGTCATTTCTAGTCTTTATTATTTGGATTTTTTTGTTGCTGTTGTTCTTTTTCTAATTCCTCAAGTTAGGAGAGTAGATTGTCCTTTTTGGAATGTTTCTACCTTTTTGTTATTAGCTTGTATTGATATGAACTTTCCTCTTAATACTGATTTTGCTGAATCCCATACATTTTGGAATGTTGTATCATCCTTATAATTTGTTTCAATATAAGTTTTATTATCTTCCTTGAAAACATATTAGATGAAATAGAAGAAAGAATCACTATCCTTGAAAACACTGAAATAGAGAAGAAAAACAAAGAAAAAAAAAAATACAAAGAAGAAGACAGAAGAAAAACTCAGAGATATATCAGATTCCCTAAAGAAAGGAAATATAAGAGTAACTAGTATTCCAGAAGGAGAAGAAAAGACATGGGAACCAGAGTGCAATTCATGGAAATAATAAAGGGAACCACTCAGAACTGAAGAAGGAAACAAGGGTAGGCATACAGGAAGCCAGAAGGACACCAAACTGCATTAATGAAAGAAGAACTATAGCAAGAAACAAAATTGTAAAATTTCCAAAGGTACAAAACAAAGAAAGAAAAATTAAGCTGACCAGACAAAGAAAACCGATAACATGCAAAGGAAAACCAATTAGGCTGACTTAATTTATCTGAAGAGACACTCCAGACGAGGAGAGATTGGCAGCACATTTAAAAAATACTCATAGATTAAAAAAAAAGCAGCTGAGAATAATCAAATATTTCATTCATTTATGAAGGAAAAATTAGAACCTTCCCAGATAAGCAAAGTTTCCAGAAATTTGCTAACACTAAACACCCACTTCAAGAAACCCCAAGATTAAAACCAGAAGAAGAGTCATCTATGCTGCCAGGCCAAGCGGCCCTAGCTGCCCAGCCTGCCATGCTCATTTTGGGGTTCAGAGAGCACAAGGTAGGGGGCCCTGCTGCAAGCTAGGGTGGTGAGGAGTGGCTGGGGGCAACCCCCGAGCCAGTGTACCATGAAGTGGCAAGGGGAAGTAGGGATAATCCTGCCCACACACCCAGTTTAGCCATGCTTCCAGCCCTGAGACCCCCTCTGCCAATTGCACAGGCAGGTGGGGTGGGAGAGACTGGTGGAGGGTTGTGGGTGGTAGGGGTCATTCCCTCTGGTCTTCTCCAAATTCAGTCAACCCCCACCAGAAGCAACTAAACTAATGATTCAACAGTATTTGCACATGAATACAGAGGTTACAAAGAAGTATTCTGGAACATGAACATGTCAGATCCATGGGACACAGGACTATAAGACTGATTATCAAGACAAACTATCTCAGAAATACAACCACTGAGATCTACAACTATGGGAATGGAATTTCCCATTCATTGATGCCTTCAGCATGATCAAAGGACCCTCCCACTTTACGGGATGAGGAAAGTCACAGAGACAAGCAATGGCCTCAGGACGAACTGGACCAACCATCTGCCAGGGCCTAACTCAATTCAAAAGATTGGTGCACAAACTTTGGCTCGGAGAAATTCTCCCAATGCCAGCAATGAGAACTACAAAACAAAGAAGGAGCAAAATATGACAGAAGATGGGCCAGAGCAATCAATCAGAAAGAAGGAGGAGGCACTGAAAGAACACAATCATGTGTGAACTGGTGGCCAGCAGCAAAAAGTCACTTGGAAAATTAAGCACAGGCTATTGTGTCCCAAGAAACCACATCCACATGGGACAAAGGGACATTGCTACAGAAAAGAAGAGGAAGAACCCAAGGGACTAAAAATTAAACAATAGATAGCAGTGAAAGAAGAGTTGGAAAGACTAGGGAGTTGGGATGGGAGAGGGGGAAGTAACACCCAAAAGACAAATATAAACAAAATTTATTCAATAAAACATGTACATTATTAAAAAAAAAAAGAATATATTAGAGGAACAAAACAGGAAAGCAAAATGGAGCTTCAAAATAACTGCCAAAAAACTAACTTCAGAATCTCAAATATCAACAATCACCTTAAACTTTAATGGGCTAAATTCATCAATCAAAAAACAAAGAGTAGCAAAAACTAAAAAACCCAATACTCTGCTGCCTCCAAGAAACACACTTGAACTCTAAATAAAAGCACATTATGAAAGTAAATGACTAGAAAACATTCCTTCAATCAAATGGTCCCCAAAAGAAAGCAGGGGTAGTCATCCTAATAATAGATAAAGCAAATTTCATATTTAAAAAAGTGACAAAAAACAAGGGAAGGCACCATCTAATGATAAAGAGATTAATCACCAGAAAGACATCACGATTACTGATATATACTCACCAAATGAGGGAGCACCAAATTTCATAAGACAACTATTAGTGGATGTGAAAGCAAACATTGGAGAATATATATATGTGTTTGGAGACTTCAACACCCCACTTTTACCAAAGGAGATATCAACAAAAGACTACACAAAGGCACAAAAGCCTTAAAGGAAGATCTAGATCAATTGTACCTAATAGATATCTATAGGACAATGCACCCCCAAGGAAAAGAATACACTTTCTTCTCAAATGCACATGGATTTTTCTCCAAAATTAATCATATGTTACACCATAAGGCAAACATGAATAGATACACAAAGATTAAAATAATACCCACTTTTCTCTCTGACCACAAGGCCATCAAACTAGAAATCAATAATGAAAAGAAAATAAAGAGAGTGTACACTACATGGAAACTGAACAACAGGTTACTGGAAGACTGTTGGGTAAAAGAGGAAATCAAGAACTACCATTTGATCCAGCAATTCCACTACTGGGAATCTATTCAAAGGATACCAAAGCACTAATTCAAAGGTTATCTGTATTCACATGTTTATAGCAGCACAATTTACAGTAGTCAGGATTTGGAAACAACTGAAATGTCCCAACACTGATGAATGATTGAAAAAGAACAGTATATTTGCACAATATTATTCCACAATAAAACTGACAAACATGAAGCATTTATGATAACATGGATGGGTGTAGAGAGACTTATATTAGCACAAATAAGTCAGAAAGAGAAAGACAGACACTACATGGTTTCACCTATAGATGGGATATAGGAATAATGAACAAAAGGCCAACACAAAGTAAAAATAAGTTAACAGCAGAACTGGGGCAAGCAACTATGGAGGGATGGGGGGAAGAGAAAACAGGGAAGAGAGAAACACAAGAAGAACAAGATGAAGGTTCATGGGTGATAAGGTGGAGGGAGAAACCCAGGGAATGCAATGATGTAATATATTTATATATCATATATGCACTTACATAAAAAATAAAGTTGACATTATTCTATGTATATTCATATAATCGATCCATCCTATAAAATAAATAAATAAAATTCTAAAATTGTCCATTGTGTCAGATTAAGTGACTTGATATAATTCCAGTCTTCATGAGTTTAAATTGAAACTTGTTTTATGAGCTAATATAACTATTCTCAAGAATATTTTATGTCCTAGAAGAAGAAGATATCAGAAAAACCATCCCATTTACCATCGCACCAAAAAAAATTAAATGCCTTGGAATAAACCTAACAAATGTGAAAGAATTATACAAAGAAAATTTTAGAATGCTCCTAAAAGAGATAGAAGAAGACATAAAGAAATGGAAAGACATTCCCTGTTCATGGATTGGAATAATTAATATTATCAAAATGACCATCATACCAAAGACAATCTACAGATTCAATGCAATCCCAATAAAAATCCCAATGACATTTTTTAAAGAGATAGAACAAAAATTTCTGAAATTCATGTGGAATAACAAAAGACCTCGTATATCAAACATCCTCCTGCTCAGAAAATAAGATAATGGAGGTATTACAATCCCAAACTTCAAACTATACTACAAATTCATAATAATTAAAACAGCATGGTATTGGTACAAAAACAGACAGTCAGACCAATGGAACAGAATTGAGTGCCCTGAAATAAAACCAAACATATATAGTCAACTAATCTTTGACAAAGGAGTGAAAAACTTACCTTGGAACAAGAATAACCTCTTCAATGAATGGTGCTGGGAAAATTGGACCATGACATGCAAAAAAAAATGAACCAAGAAAACTCCCTTACTCCATGTACAAAAATCAACTCAAAATGGATAAGAGATTTAGAGGTCAGACCTGAAACCATAGCATACATAGAGGAAAACTTGGGCAAAACTCTCCAGGAATTACAGTTCAGAAATCCCTTTCTAGAAACATCTACAGAAGGCAAAAAAATGAAGGAAAACATAAACAGATGGGACTACATCAAACTAAAAAGCTTCTGTACAGCAAAAGAGAGAACAGAAAAAACTAAAAGATGCCCAACCGAATGGGAAAAAGTTTTTGCCCTACACATGAGTGACAAGGGATTAATAGTGAAGATCTACAAGGAACTCACACATCTAAACAAAAGCAAATCAAAAAGCCCAATCAAAAAATGGGGGAGAACTAAAAAGACACTTCTCCAAAGAGGAAATACAAATGGCCAATAGGCACATGAAAAATTGCTGAACGTCCCTAGTAATAAGGGAAATGCAAATCAAAACCACAATGAGATACCACCTTACACCAGTAAGAATGGCTCACATCCAAAGAACGGACAACAAGAACTGCTGGCAAGGATGTGGAGAGAAAGGAACACTCTTACATTGCTGGTGGGAATGTAAACTAGTCCAACCACTGTGGAAAGCTGCGTGGAGGACCCTCAAGTTAATAAAGTGGAATTATCATTTGACACAGCAATTGATCTCTTGGGAATTTACCCAAAAGAGACCTCAATGTGGGTACAAAGGGACACCTGTGCTTGGATGTTTACTGCAGCACAATTTATAATTGCAAGGTCATGGAAGCAACCTAAATGCCCCAAAACCGATGACTGGATGAAAAAAAATGTGGTATGTATACAAAATGGAATATTATTCATCCATTAGAAATGACAAATTCAACAAATTTACAACAACATGGATGTACTTAGAAGAAATCATATTAGCAGAAACAAGTCATAAAGAAAAAGAGAAACCAAATGGTTTCACTAATATATGGGATATAGTGAAAAAATAAACAAAAGACTTGAGGAAATGTCAAAACAAGCTAAGCACCAAACTTGAGGAAAAGCCAAAACAAGCTAAGCACCAAACTGAAGTGCACAACTTTGAGCAGGAGGGAAAAGGGGGGAGGGGAGGGAG
>PVHY01016274.1:0-34137 GCA_004024945.1 Uropsilus gracilis | reverse complement strand
AAAGGAAAGGAAAGGAAAGGAAAGGAAAGGAAAGGAAAGGAAAGGAAAGGAAAGGAAAGGAAAGGAAAGGAAAGGAAAGGAAAGGAAAGGAAAGGAAAGGAAAAGGAAAACCATAGCAACCCATCTTGGCTATAAGGAAAGTTTTCAGAAGTTAGGACCTCACATTAGAGCACATGAATATTTAAAATATTTCTTTCACCAATATTTAAAATAACTTAAAATTTACATAGTCAAAATAGAAAATCTGAATAGACATTTTTCCAAAGAAAACACACAGATGGCCGATAGGTACCCAAAAATCTACTCAGCATCAGCTAATTATCAGGAAAATACAAGTCAAAGTCATGGTGAAATAATACTTTATACTTTATCTAAAATGCTTATAATCAAAAGACACAGCAAGTGTTAGCAAAGATGTGTGGGAACCCTTATGCACTACTGGTGGAAATGGTGAGTAGTACAATCTCTCTTGAAAATACTATTGATGTTTCTCATATATATAAACAGATCATACCAGCAATTGCACTTTTAGGTACTTATTTGAAAGAAACAAAAATTTTGACCCATGAAGATATTCATGCCCCCTTGTTCACTGCAGCCTTATTCACAACAGCCAAGCTATGGAAATAACCTTCCAGTTATAAAATAAATAAATCATGGGCATGTAATCTATGACATAGCAACTATAATAATGCTGCATTGCATAGTTGAAAGCTAATGAGAATATCTTAAAAGCTCTCATCACAAGTGAAAAAATTATTATAACAATGGAGACAGAGGTTAACTAGACTCATACCGATCATGCAAATATTGAATCATTTTTGTTGTACCTGTGAAGCTAATGTTAAATGTCAATTACATCTCAAAAAAAAAACAATTCCTCAAAATATCATTTTATTCTTACTGAAAAGATTCCTTGAAATATATCAGCTTGTTAAAATCCAATGATTATCTCTAGAGTTGAAAATATTTATAAGTCAACATTATCTTCATATCACTCCTGATGTTCTTTCTCTCTGAACATATTACTTTGATAGTTGGGGAGAAATGAAGAAAATAAACTTTACTCAAAATTAAAGAATAAATAAAAATAGATAAAATGAAAAATATTGAGAACATTGTGATTACATTTCTTAACTGATTAGAAGAACAGATTATATTTCTTTTTAATAAAATTAATTGGACATCACCATGTCTCAAAACTTAGCAGTGTCAAGCAGAGGGGGAAAAAAGTTTCTAGGAGTTCTCATTTCTTCCCTGTATTCTCCTAAGTCTCAGGAGACTATCAAGTTTATCTTTGCGTATCTTTTGATAACTGCAACTTCTAGTACCTTATCAGCAAATTCATCTTAACAGCCTTTGAACCCACTTCCCTTAGATATCCTGGACTTAGGGAGACTGAGAGTGTTCTCACACTGCTTTTTACTTTCATGTTTTAACTATAGAGAGACATGTTAATAAATTTGAATTTAAATCCGTACTCTATCAACTAGATTTATTTTTACTTTATTTGCATATCCCTAAATGTAACTTTGCAATCCTGCACCTCAAAGAATGCCTAATATATATTTAGCAATATGTCCATAGACCCTGGAAACCTTACCCTTATATTTAGATTAACTAGCACAAAGCCAATTTATGTAAATTCAATTTATATTTAAATTGAAAGCCACTGTGAATGATATTAGTAAAACAGGTCTTATATTAATGCTCTAATATTGACATAACTAATGCCTTGGCTAATGTTTGATGTGTTAATAATAAAATACATATTAACAAACCCTATCTACATGTACCAGATGTTCAATTAAAGGTTATTTCAGTCTCCTGCCAGAATCCTTTATGATATTCAATATCAATTATTATGGTAAAACTGTGATTATAGGAAATGAGAGTGTTATCCTGTCCAGGAAACAATGAGCACATGCCATTCCTTGCTAGTCCTGGGGAAGCAGGAAAGATATACAATGTTTATCATTGTGCTTATCATTGAAGCAGAATCAGACTTTTAGAGGGAGATAATTTAAACACCTGCTCCCATTTAAGCTTTGAAGCTATTTACATACAGGGTGATGACTTATCAGTAGAATATCCCTGCTGAACTGTCAGGTGATTGCACTGTGACAAGAAGTGTTAACTAAAGTTGCAGTGTCTGCAAGAATACCAAACTCAAAGTGATTTAAAGTAAAATTTCTACCTAGGATCTAAGTAGAAAAGGAAAAGAAAAGCTGTTACTCAGAATTATTGATTTGTGGAGAAAGTAATCATATAACAATTTTATGACCACAAAAAGTGCTATCATTGTCCAAGGTTAGGTTCAGTGTGGTTTGTTGATGTAAGCAAGTATTCGTATCAAACTTCTTTTCTTCATGAGTTCTAATAACCCAAACAACAAGTATGCAAATGCATATCATGTTTGTATCTTCATAACAGAACAGGCTCAAAACTCTTATAATAATTAGAATAGAGTGTTTTTACTGAGCTAAGTTTGGCAAGTTAACAAATCATATCGAATGCAATTTGGTGGTAATAAAAGTTACTAAGTTATATGTATGTTTCAAAGGCAACTACTTTCAATCCCAGCTACCTGGGAAGCTGAGGCTGGGGATTGCTTGAGTTTGTGGTACACCGGGCAATGAGAGCCTGCGGTTCCCCGGGCAAAAATAGCGAGACCTAGTCTCAAAAAAAAAAGAAAAAAAAAAAAAAACAATCAAAGGCAACTACTTTCATGCACACATAATAGTCAGTATAATTTATTCTTCATAAGATGTAAAGAAGCATGTACTGAATTTTTTTCTCAAGAACATTATCTTCTGGATCATTTCATTTTCTATTAGTTATGTTTTTCTACATCAATAATTACTTGCATGTACTCTAACCAGATTCTATAGAAGCCAATACAAAGTTTCTTTTGTTTTTATTTCATAGAGATTTGTGTTGTTATTAGCATTTTTTGTTTTGCTTTGCTCTTACTTAGTAGTGAAAACTTCAGTGTGAAGTTTAGAGGTATAAATTTAGACTGGCAGATAACTTGATGTAAAATAATTGATATGCAGGTAAGTTCCTTTATACAGGTTAAGATTATTAGAAAATCTCACTCTCAAAAGGACTAAAGAAACTTTATCAGTTTATGTTAACCATTCTATCTTAATCAGTCACTGGTCACATTTCACTGACAAAGTAGCTTTAATAGCTCAAATATTATTAAATGGCAAACTGCTAAAAATTTGTTTATGATAATTTTATTTGATATTTTTCCTCATGCAACACTATATATGTCATTGATTGTACCTAATACTGTTTTTCTAAACATACTTTAAAAACAGAAATCAGTATTCCTTTGAATTGAACAATGTCAGATCTATGAAGTGTTGGCAAAATATGTTAGAAATGCATCGGTCACTGCACCAAAGATGGGACCAAGAGAAATCCATAGGTCCTCCAACCTATTCTACTATAGACTGGTTTTCTCCTACACTAAAAATGTGGTTTACTCATGAACAAAGTTGTTGAGATTCTGCTCCATAATCAACCTAACCTAAATTAAACTAATTCATATCTCTGAAAATGTTAACATGTTCATCATTGTATATGGACAATATAATAAAATTGTTATGAATTTTATTTTCTCCCTAAATTCATATGCTGTTATCATTAATGCCAGAGGGAATGTATTTGGATCCTGAGCCTTTATGTAAGAAACTAAGGTTTATGAAGGAAGGAACAATCTAATAGAATTAGTGTCTCTAAAGGAAGTCACATGAAAGAACCCCATTTTCTTCTCTCTGCCACATGAGGACCCTGTAAGAAGGCAGCCATCTGCAAATCAGGAAAGAGAGCTTTTTCACAAAGTTAACCTGCAGGAACTTCATCTGGGATTTTTGGCCTCCAGAACTTAAAGAAATAATTAGGCTAAGTCTGTGATGCTTTGTCATAGCAGCTCCACAGACTCATACAACCACCATACATGTGCTTTTAAAAACATTCTTTCTTAAAATCAATACATTTCGCAACCATTGCAACCAACGTCACCTCAGTGGAGACTTCCCTTCTCAATGAGCTTTTTGAATTTATTGAACTTGTAACTTCTCTATGTTCTCCAGCTCTCTCTGCTTTGCTTTTCCCCATTGCTCTTAACAATCTAACACACTTGTGATTGCTTCGGCAGCACATATACTAAAATTGGAACGATACAGAGAAGATTAGCATGGCCCCTGCACAAGGATGACACGCAAATTTGTGAAGCGTTCCATATTTTTTTCACGGATTGGAAGGATAAATATCATCAAAATGGCCATCTTACCAAAGGCAATCTATAGATTCAATGCAATCCCAATAAAAATCCCAATGACATTTTTTAAAGAGATAGAACAAATATTAATGAAATTCATATGGAATAACAAAAGGCCTTGAATATCAAAAAACCTCCTGACCAGAAAAAAAGAGAATGGAGGTATTATAATTCCAAACTTCAAACTATACTGCAAAGCCATAATAATTAAAACAGCTTAGTACTGGTACAAAAACAGACAATCGGACCAATGGAACAGAATAGAGTGCCATGAAATAAAACCACGCATATATAGTCAACTAATCTTTGACAAAGGAGTAAAAAACTTACGTTGGAACAAAGATAGCCTCTTTAATAAATGGTGCTGGGAAAATTGAACTAAGACATTCAAAAAAAAAAAATGGACCAAGACAACTCCCTCACACCATTTACAAAAATCAACTCAACGGCGCTGGCTGAAAATCACCCGCAGCCTTGGCGGTGGCCATGGGTGAGATGGGGTGCCCAGAGCCACCCGGGGCCGCAGCTCACCGCCCACTGCACGGTGTGGCGGGGTGAAACTCTGGCCTCCACACGGCCGAGTGCTCCGCCTTCGCACCACTCACGCCGCCTTCCGCCCTCAGGACCCCCGGAGCCTGAGCCGACGTCGCTGGCAGCACCCCACCTGCGCCCCCCAATAAAGCTCTGTCCTAAAAAAAAAAAATAAAAATCAACTCAAAATGGATAAAAGACTTAACATGAAACCATAATATACATAGAGGAAAACTTTGGTAAACCCTCCAGGAATTACACAGAAATCCCTTTCTGGAAACATCTACAGATGGCAAAAAAAATGAAGGAAGACATAAACAGATGGGACTACATCAAACTAAAAAGCTTCTGTACAGCAAAAGAAACAACAGAAAAAACTAAAAGAAGCCCAACCGAATGGGAAAAAAATTTTGCTCTCCACAATAGCGATAAGGGTTTAATAACGAAGATCCACAAAGAACTCACACAACTAAACAAAAGCAAAATAAAAAGCCCAATCAAAAAATGGGGAGAAGAACTAAAAAGACACTTCTCAAAGAGGAAATACAAATGGCCAACAGACACATGAAAAATTGCTCAATATCACTAGCAATAAGGAAAATGCAAATCAAGACAACAATGAGATACCACCTTACACCAGTAAGAATGGCCCACATCCGTAGAACAGGCAACAACAAGTGCTGGCAAGGATGTGGAGAAAAAGGAACACTCTTACACTGCTGGTGGGGTGTAAACTGGTCCAACCTCTATGGAAAGCTGTGTGGAGGACCCTCAAATTAATGAAAATGGAACTACCATTTGATCCAGCAATTGCTCTCTTGGGAATCTACCCAAAAGAGACCTCAATGTGGGTACAAAGGGACACCTGTGCTCAGATGTTTACCGCAGCACTACTTATAACTGCAAGGACATGGAAGTAAATGCCCCAAAACAGATGAGTGGATAAAAAAATGTGGTATATATACACGATGGAATATTACTCATCAATTAAGAATGACAAGTTCGACGACTTTATGACAACATGGATGTACTTAGAAGGAATCATACTAGCAGAAGCAAGTCAAAAAGAGAAAGACAGAAGTCAAATGGTTTCACTAATATATGGGACATAATGGAAAAAAGTAAACAAAAGCCATGAAGAAAAGACAAAACAAGCTAAGCACCAAACTGAAGCACACAACTATGGGCAGGGGGGGTGATGGGAGGGGAGAGGAGGTAAATCTCTGGGATTGCAATAATGTGAAATTTATATATAAATAAATTTTTTAAAAAATGTATCTTCTGCCACCCAAAAAAAATCTAACACACTCCTCTTTTTTTATTTTTTTAACTTTGACTCTTTTTAAATGGTGATAAAATAAACACAAATTTAAAAGGCCCTTTTTTTAATGTTGTGCTTTTAAACATGATGAAATAGCATAATATAACTGAAGAACACAGACTTTTTAGAATCAGATCAGGTTTAAATTCAAACTCAGCTCTTCATTGGAATTTCTTCATCCATTTATTCATTCCATGGCAGTTCCTAAGAACATACATGCTCCAGGTGTTGCTCTAGTTTTGGGAACATGAAAAGGACAGAGTCCCCTGCCCTTTTAAAATCTATGTTCTAATGGACCTAAAGCACTCCAAGAGGTAGTAAAGGGGACTTTTCTATCTTAAGGGTCATTACAAAAATCCAGTGTGTCATTGCCTTTTATGACATAAAGGTTAACTTGTGCTTCATGCATTTTAATGTATGTAAAGTACATACAGCATCACATGGAAATGAGGGCTCCAGGCATGCTACCTGATTTGAATCTTGTTATTATCAGCCTTGTTACTAGCCTTGTTACCTCTTACTTTGTTCATAGTAACCTCATTATTTCTATTAATTTATCACTCTCTAGTCTTCGGTTTCCTTATGCAATGAATGGGAATAATAACTGGAATATTATTAATACTTGATATGTTTACTATGAGTATCAGATGAGTTGATACATGTGATACATGCTGTATCTGTACAATAGTGCCTTACATGTGCAAAAAAATATAAAAATATTGGCTGCACAGGTGCTAAATTAACTGTGGCAAATGTATGTTGTTTATCTTCTTCAGTGTTTTTGTGATTCTCTTCATAAATTTTACTAAATGGCATTTTCTTAATATTTTAATATTAAATAATGGGGAATAGATGACCCTTATGTATACTAGTCTGCAGTGTTACCTATATTGCTTATTCTCCACAGCAGACTGGAACCATTAGCTCAAATCA
This sequence comes from Uropsilus gracilis, assembly GCA_004024945.1. Classification (NCBI taxonomy): domain Eukaryota; kingdom Metazoa; phylum Chordata; class Mammalia; order Eulipotyphla; family Talpidae; genus Uropsilus; species Uropsilus gracilis. The sequence continues at coordinate 27,061 of PVHY01016274.1, read as the reverse complement.
TGAGCACCAAACTCAAATTCTCACATAATTGCTTAAATGTTATCAAAAAAAAAACATATTTTAATGACTTAAAACCTTTCTTTTAAAATACCCAGATAAACTGCACTGAACATTACCCATCATAAATATACCAAAGCTAGTATCTATAAAAGACCACAAAGTCACTGCCACCCTCCACAGATCTCTGACCCAGAAACACTCAACTATGTCATAAACGTAACCAAGACATGGAAAGTCCTTCCCTAATTTCTCCATCCTGAAGAGTTTCTTCATCTGTTCCCCTCCTGGAGGGTAACTCCATTCCATTATTTCTGGAAGTTCTCCTGGTCAGAGGGACTTCCTCTCTCATGTAAATCTGCCCAAGTAGAGTTTTAAGTGTTTATGCCTCTTACAGTCCCATATCATCCTTGATCAGATATCCCTAAATTCCCCAAACTTACCACCACTTTCATTTACAAGCTCTATAAAAAATAATACATTAATATGCTCACTTAGAAAATATTAAAATAAATGCTTCATTGTACCTGAAATAGCAAATCCAAAATCAAATAAGACAACAGCTCCCCTTATTGACATTATAATATAAGGTTTTAATTTTAAAATATTGACTAACTCGCTAATTTTTCAGGTCTAAATATATGCTGTCTTATTTTTTATTATTCCTTCCACTCACAATCTAATTAATTCCTATTTGAACAAAATATATTCCTTTACTCAGCTGCACTAATTTCTCTGAGTTCTATTTCCTTGCTCAGCAACAACAAAACTAAAACTCATCTCCATATCAAGCATGCAGCCTCTGATCTCCAGTGTTTGAAGACAGAACCATTTGTTCCTTGGGTTGACATAAATATATCATGATCAAATTTAAAATTAAGTATCTCTAAAAGATGATGTAGTTAAGACATACAATCAAGCTGTCTTATTTAAATCATCCATAGAATCAACCTGTCAACAAAATCCATGTTCATTTTTAATAGCTTCTTGCTCAATAAAAACTAATAAATTATCATCAGCTTTAAATCTTTCTTCCTCTGTATCCACCCCCTTTTACCACATAGCCATACAGTAAGGCAATCTGTTCCATGCCTTGGTTCAAGGTTCACTCAGGTGACTGCTTGGGCCAATGAGATATTTTCCAAATGTTGTGTAAGCTGAGGCTTGAAATGTGTCTTAATGAAAAGCTTGTCTCTTCTCTTGTACTTTCTGCCTTTGCCAAAGAACATACCTACTCCAATCTTCTGGACCATGAAAAGCATGTGTTGCAGAAGTCAGCTCAGCAATGGCCATCAACTCTTGACCACAGGAGAGATCCTAGAAAAACAAACAAACAAACAAACAAACAAAAACAAAAACAGAATTTATCCATGATCCCATGGGAAATAACTGCAACTTGCTGTCTACTTTTAACCACTTATTGAGAAACTGATGAGGTAAGACTACTGAAGAAAACAGGTGAACAATAAAGAACTAGGAGAGTTAACATTAAACATTAAGAAAATTTATCCAACAAATTATAACAAATGAAAAAAGCAGCCTCTTTTTTCTGTCTTGAAAGCAGGAATCTGGCATTTTTTCCTAAAGATGAAATATTTGTTTTATAATCTAATAGCTCAGTAATAACTTTCTTGTTCCTTCCCAGCTAATACAGCTATAATACTAGCTCCAAATCTTATTTTCTGTCACATTTGTTAAATTAGGACCCTGTGAAGGAAAAAAGTAAGTACATAAGAGATCATGAAGAATAAGTTTTTTATATCTAGATTATAAAAATCTCTGTAATTTCAGTATTTATAGAGAATGCCCTAGAGATACCAAAATATTTCATCATAGTGTATTTGTTGAGTTTACAAACTGTAGACCTTTAGTGAAAAAAGGCAAGTCTCTTGAATAAAACAAAGTCAAAATCTTCTCCTAGTTCATTACCAGGGTGGTCATAGTGACAGAAGAAGGAAGAGTTGGTATTTATAAATATTTGCATTAATAAAGGAAATCTGTTCAAATTTTTATCTCAAAGAGGTACAGACCGAGATACTGCCTGTGTAGAGAAGGAGACCAATGGTCCATAAAATCTTCGAGTTTCTGGGAGTCAAATATGATCAAATTCTTTGAGAAAGCAAAGAATCCTCTAAAAGCCATAACTACAATGGGACTAAGGCATGAGGACAGGGAATACATGTATAAATTTAGGACTATCATGTTTTATTATATTTATATTTCCTATTTTGACCTTAAGTCAAGTCAAAAATTGCTTTATTAAAATATAGAGTATGTCAGTCTTACTGCAAGATGATGCTTTCTAGAACTAAATGATCTGTGCCTGGCTATAGTCAGGGATTTCAAGTCAGAAACTTTATATCCAAGTGGGAGAGTACTTACACTTTCAATTCTAATGCAAGAACTAGTCTAAACATTATTTTAAATATAAAATATATATAAGATATTATTATTTTATTGTAAGTATACTTTGCAGGAGCAACCTCTAGACTGGTTTAATAAGGCCTTACTTGATGGAGTACATGGTCACCTCCTGTCCAACCTTGTGGGGGACTGAGCTGACTCCCTCTTAAAGTGGGATAAGGAGCTCAGTACTTTCCCAGGTCCTCATCCCCAGTCCCTTCAGGATCTACCACCAATACTGTCGGGGTGCAGTAAAACTTGATCTCCGCACAACTCTCTGATAACCTGGCTCACAGTGCAGCCTCTGAAAGTGAGAGGACAGACACTGGGAGATCCCTAGCTATCTACTCCAAGACCAGTGGTCCCTGTGCCCTCTCACTATACCAGGTTGACTTGCAACACAGCAATGCAGTGGACAGAGCAACCAACATCCTCGTTCCATCCCGCAACCCCAATAATCGTTGGGACAACCTCTGAAGCAGTAGATGAAGCTGGACGATAAAAGATGGAGCTGTAACCCTTTTACCTGATCAGAAATTGCTAAGTAGGTATGTGGCAGCTGGGCCAGGATGACTGTAAAAGCAGGAGCAACAGACTCTCCAGCTCTCTTGGTGGAGAATGATTTTGTGACCTATTGTCTAGGTTTACAACCTACATCTCATCACTTCTAATCAGCACTGCTTCTGATCCCCCACAAGATGCCACCTCATTTTCATGCTGTCCCAGCTTGCTCTCTTTCTCCCTCCATATCTATGGTCAGTTCCAGACTCCCTTGAGAGGGACAGCTGCCTCTTCCACATAAGACTCTTAGCTTGGACTCTGCAATGCCGACACTATCCAGGGTAGGACAGACAGACTGCACTGGCCACCAACCCACCTATAAACTTTCTCTCTCTTGCTCTCATGTTCTCACACTCTCAGTAATCCCAATTTTTACCTCCCTGTATATAATTCCTACTATTGCTATTTCTAACTGTATGTGTGTGTGAGCCATGTTCTATAATCTTAAACATGTGTGTGAGGACCCACCAACTGGGTCATCCCTTCCTCCACCCCTTCAGTTTAGTTTCATCTATTCATGCTTGATATAAAGCAACTGACTCAATATGATCAGAGTATAGCAAATATATTATGTAAAACTAACCTCTTTATTTTAATTATTTGGTTTGATCGCAATGATGCTCAAATTAGTTCCTTAAGCCCAAGACCAATTTCTATTTGGGTCACTGAGTTTCTAGAGGTTTCAGTGATTTAGCAAGATTCTTAATAGATTTGATATTTTTAACACGCAAACAAGAAGTCTATGCAGCATAGCTTAGCAACCATTCCAATTAAATACTTGAGGTGATTGATGTATGCACTGTGAAAATTAATAAACAGAAACCTCATTGAATTGAAGTTGGGAGTTCAACAGAGTCTTCATACACAGGCATTCCACACACAAAACAGAAAACAACCAGAAGGGACAGACCTTCCATAGAAAGTGATGTCACTTTACTGCCCCAGAGGAAGCAAGAAGGAGGCTCCTCCTTGCCCTCCTCAACCAAGGAGAAATACCATAACCCAGCAAATGAGAAGCCATTAAACTTTGAGTTCCTTGTTTCCTCTCATGAATTTTTTGTTTGCAATATCCTCTCTGAACTTTCACACGAACTCTTTTGTTAGGAGAAATGTATGAATTGTTTGCCATGAGACCACACTATTCTAATACATTTTTTTGTTTTTGTTTTTGAATAAACCCATTTGGTGAATGAAATAATTAGGTACGTATTTAAGGTCAATAGTGTGTGTGTGTGTGTGTGTGTGTGTGTGTATGTGTAATCCTGTACAGCAGCCAATAGTCATGTTAGTATGTTAGAGAGTCTCTTGTCCCTGAGAATGACAAAAAGAAATCTTTTAGAGACTATCCTTTAACACCTTATATTCAGTATATACAAAACAAATCACTTTCTGCCAGTTCAGATGTGCTATTGTCTTTCCAGACACAAAAGCCTCTTTATCTCTACCATCCCACTGAAAAATCATAGATTCTTGTAAACTTCTTCATATCTCTCTTATTTATTTCTACCTTAGCATTATCTTATCATTTCTTCCATTTATTCTGATTTCTATTGCCCCACCCTTCTCAACCTACTCCCAATTCTAAATCACAAATATGATCATGCTGTCTGATCACATTTTGAAAATCCTACAAGATTTGTCATTGCACTAATATTCTTTATGATTTCCTAGTCCATAAAAATATGTATAACATTATCTTCTATGATTCATCTCACTCATCTCTATTCCTGGAAATTACTTTTCAACTCCAGTTTATGATTCAAGTTCCTAGGTCTTTGTCTATATATTCCATCTTTCTCAAATTGTCTTTTCTTTTTCTGTTTTTAAATAACTTCCTTCAGTTCCAGCTGTTCTACAAGAATTCATTTGAAACATTACTTCCTCCATGGAAACTTCCTTATGTGCAAACACCCTCCTTCATATTCCCAGGGCACTTCTAGGACAGCTATCATACCAAGCAACAACTTGGAAGGAATGAATGAATAAATGAATGAATGCTTTGAAGAGCAAATCATTACACAAACAACTTTCTTCAGAATAAAAATGGAATAATACCATTACTAAAACTGTCCTTTGTTACCACAATAAGGATATTAAGGTGAAAATGCCATAAATACATCATGTAAGACAAAACAACCATGACTAGGAACATGTATTATTTCTCCAGTCCTGCATTAAGCGCTTTATATAAATAAATTCTCACAGTATTTCATCAAGTCTTGCTATTATTATTCCCACTTCATAGATGAGAAAATGAAATTCAGACAGGTAAATCTGACCATAGTTACAAATATGCCATTACTGGTGGTCATTTCCCTCAGAAAATAGTCACCAGGATTCCATTTGACACAAAAGAAAAAGATGTTGGTAGATAGATGAGCTGGTTTTAGAAGTTTTATTCAGTATGGAAGACTATTAAGCATTTATTTTTATCTTTGAAACTTCTGTTCCAACTGTTTTACTCAAGAATAGAACACAATAACTAAAAAAATATACACACAGAACACAAAATTCAAAACATTTTTATTACAAGTTAAGAAGTTGGGGTCTAAGATGAGCTGGGCTTTTGAAAATGTAAATGGTACACTTTAGGGTCTTAGCATTTTACAAAATATTAAAAGTAAGCAATGAGTCACATCACATGAAACTGGAAAAGCTCTTAGCTAAGTAAAACTTCATTTACTTGGCTTTTTCCAGGTATGATATTTAATCAGTAGTTATCTAAGAATCTAAAAACTAAGTTTAAGAACTTTGTTCACTTATCTTACACACCAAGCACACACACACGCACACACAAATTCTTAAATTCTCTAAACTTAAACATCACAATGGAAGTTCTCCGCAAGCTGCTTCATGCCACAGGCCATGTACTTGACCTTTGGTTCTTAAGAAGAACAAGATATATGAGGGCTAAGAAGTTGCTTCACCTCTCCACCTTTATCATCAAAACTATAGATGAGACCCATCAGAAACTGTGAGTCAGCCTGCTGTTCAGTGAAAATGAATTATGAATGAGTTTGTCAAACTCAGAATGAAAAATAAATCTCTAAAGCTAATGCAACTAATTTAGTATTAGTCTTACTCTCAATATCTTTAAAAGAAACTTGATAACAATATTACCATTGTCACCGTATTCAATCATCTGTATTTAACTGAGACAAATACACTTTTATTTTTATAGCTGTCTCTTCCCATCTTACTGTGAATCGTCTTAATCAGGAGAAAATCAGGAGAAAACCAAAAATTTCTCCCTTTTACTCAGTTTTGCTAAAACACGTCCATCTGTTCTGGTTTTAAAAGACTCCAACTTTATTCTATTCAAGGTCAGGACACAGCAGAATGATATACCTCAGCCATTCAATTAAAAGAAAGAAAGAAGCTGCATATCATGTTTCTATTGTCAGATGCTTTCAATGTGATGAAAACATATTGCACACTAGTGAGCTTCAAAAGGTCACAAAATGGAAAGCTTTCTTCTTTCTCCTTGCCTATGTAACATAGCATTGCAGGCTCACAACTTTCAGTCTCCAACAAGGGTAATTTATTCATGTTTTTTCCCATCTTTCTTTATCATTCATTTATTCAGAAAATTCCAAACTAAATTGGGGTAATCACCAAATGAGCTCAACAGCAAGCAGCAAAGCTTCCACTTGAAATAATAGTTTTGAACAGTCACTACCCATGCCTAAGTGTCAGGTGCTGAACAAGGGCTTCAGCACCACAAAAGATCAGCTTAATTTAATCATGGCGATTTTCCTCCCTGTGCTCTCAAGTCCCAACTTAATGAATGACAAGAAATAACAGGGCATTCCATGGGAGAACTAGTTCTTGTCTTTTTGCTTTTTGTTTGTTTTTTGTTTTTTTCTTTTCTTGGATTTTTTTTTTTTTTTTTTTGCTTTGCTTTGCATATGAAAGTTTAACCAAGAATATCTGATAAGCATCTGGGACTGGAGGTGGACAGACTAGCTCACGTCACACTTTTGATGTGTTCTGATGCTAAACCATCCTCAAATATCCTTTGATCTGACTTGACTCAGAAGTTCCTTGTTCCCTCTCTCTCTAGCAGCTCATGTTTTATCCAGGTTGCAGTGTGAACTGTTCATCCAGCCCCTTTCAATGCCTGCTGGAAATGAAAAGAAGCAATTGACTTTTCCACAAGTCAGACTGCCATCTGTTAAGAGGGCTCCCCCACCCCCTTTGAATCAGCTTTAGGAAGTAGTTTTCTGCTTCCTGATTTCTTCCCCAGGCTCAACTGGAATCATTAACTACACTGCGAGGCTTAATAATTTCAATTTCATAGGCTGCCAGGACAGAAGAGAAACAGAACAAGAAAGTGAACAACTGCTTTCCCACACAGCAGGGAAGTGGACAGAATCCAAGTCTGAAAAACTTTTCCCATTCAGAACCAGCAAGAACAGTTTATAATCATCACAAGAACAATTGCCATTGTCATGTTCCAAACCACGCATTTACACCACAACCCTTTTGTTGTAAAATCTCTGTTGGCCACAGTGTAACTGGGAAATCATTTCTAAATTTCCACCCTCACTACAGATGGCTTCAGCAAGAGGTCTCTGTGTGGGCCAGCTCTGCCTGGAAAGGCATCAGGATGCTCTGGGCAGGAGACGTCACCAGCGGACATGCAAGAGTCCTCTGAGATACCTTGCTTCCCTTTCTGCTTTATAAATTCTCCTAACCATTCTATTCTGCTTTTATTCTTTTGTCACTTTCTAAACCACAAAAGGGGGGAAAGCATCATTGTAATTGAGACTTCTAAAGGGCATAAATATATCCTGCAGAAAGACATGTCACAATTCATTTGCCTCACTTCATGCATTATGGCTATGAATGTCAATGCACCTCATTATTTTTATTTTTAAGACAAAGATTTCAACCTATATAAGGCCTAAAGCATGATAATAACATCCAAAGAGATAAACAGAAGTTAGATGTCCTATAGCAGCAGTTCTATGAGTATCATATACATTTTGATTTTTCCAACCAGACTCATTAACATAGCCTGAGAGAAGACATTCTGAATTAGTGAAATATTTAATATTGGCAGATGTTTCTAAAGAAAACTCAGCTCCATTACTTTCAAGTAATATTGTGACTAGAACTAAACTAATAGATGATTGCCTAATGAAATTCCTGGCTCCATGGATTAGATATGATTTCCCACTAGCACATCAGTTGTCTAAAAAGTAAACATTTGCTTCTAATGTGCTTAAGGAAAATTACAAAGTTTATTGACATTACCTATTCAACAAATGCACACGTAGTGATAAAAAGTTAAACCCCATGATGCTTTCTATCCAATGATAAATATCCAGGCTTAAGAGTCAGTATCAACAAACCTTTACAGTCCATATTTATTTTTAGGAACTAAGCTAAGAATGGAGATACAATAAGCCATAAGATATAAGCCATGCCATAAAAGAGTTTATAATTTAATCTTCTACTTACATAAAATACAGGATTCTCCAGAGAAACAGAACCAACATGATATATAGAAAAAGTAATAAGCATATAGATAAGATTTGTTATATATTATTTATACAATACATAACATGTGAATATTACATATCAAGTATAATTATGTGTTATGGCTTACTTATTGATATTCATTGATAATATTTAGTATACTAAAGTATGGTTCACATTATTTTATAGGCTGAGAAAATCCACAAGTAGATGTGGAGAGCCATTTGCAATTCCAGACTACAGACACCGGACTGAAGGCAGTTCAAGTCTAAAAGCTTCAAAATCAAGAGACTGGATGGTGTAAGTTCCAGCAAAGTTCAAAGACCTAAGAAACAGGAGCACTGACGGCAGCTGTCCAACTCAGGGCAGAAGATCAATATTCCAGCTCAGGAAGTCATACAGAGTGAATGACTTCTCCATTCCCTAACTTTTTGCCCCATTTAAATTTACAACTGATTGGATACTGTTCATCCAAATGGAGATGACATCGGTTGTACTCAGTGTAAAGATCAAATACAAGAACAACCTCACAAGCACAGTTAGAAATCACGTTTTATCATGTATCTGGGAAACTCAGATCTCAGTAAAAATGACAAATCAACCATCACAAACCCATCCCTGCTGACTTGGCACTCATGTACAATATGCCCTGAAATTTTGCTTGGATTGGGTTAATGAAACCTATATTCAAATTCATAGCTATCAGATTTTAAAATCTATAATCTGTATGCAGTTTGCTGACTTTGAATATGATAACATAGGAAAGCAATATTCTATTCCAATGCCATGTCTAAAGTCATGGAAAAAATGATGATCAGAATCAAATCAAAAGCAGAAATGACAACAAAATTTTCATATAAATATTTACTCCAAACATTTGTCCATACATAATGGTCTTTAATCTATATAATCAGCTGTCATAAGAACCAACTTGAACTGTTTTATTAGATTGTTATTAATAAGAGTGATCAAATTACTTTAACATTAGCTCATAATCAGATATAAGCATATTTCATTCAGAGAGCCTGGAAAAAAAGATATTAATTTGCTCTTCAGTGCTCTGTTCAGAATTTTGCAATAGATTTACCATGTTGGAGTTCATTTGAACAATAATCTGAAGAGATTTCATGGTGTGAAAAATCATTTCCTCCAATGAATTTGGGTCAGTAATTTCTTCTTGAAATTAGATAAACCAGCTTGCCATTCAGGACTCAAATTGCGACCAACTTGCCTTCAACATAGTTTTCCCAAAGCAAAATATGATAGATATCAACCTCTAGCCCATCTTACTATATATTTGAAGATAAAATTACCAATTACATTAAATTCATGTTGTTGTCACGGACTGTTTATTTAGTTGAATTGCGATGAAGTAGCTCTTGTTACATCAGTATAAGGTTACTTACCCTTGAATCTTACTATGAAAGAGAGCTTTTCCAAGTCAGCATCATTTGCCTGACTCTATTAAGAATTACCCACAGCCCTTTATTGTCAGATTAAATGTCACAGGAAATGTATCTTTTCAGTTTAACAGCCAGAAGCCATTATTATTCTTTTCCTAGCAAGAAAAATTTGAACTCCTATCCACAAGTTTCATACCCCATAGTGAAGCCAGTTTATCACTTAATTTACAATTAGGTGACTTTAATGTTTTTTGTTATTTTTTACTTAGTAGAGTACAAGCAAGTCTTTTATCTCAGTTGCCTTCATGTAAAGTCCATGGAAGACATTTGAGGATGAATGAAAGGAAAAAGAAACCTTTCTGTTTGGTTTGGCACTTGGGCTAAGAAAATACAGTAGGTGCTAGTTGTTATTATACTTATAATAATATCATATAAAAGATATTTATGTACATTATATCTTGTAGTAATCTCAACACCCACCAGGGCACTATTATAATTCTTCATTTGTAGACAAACAACTAAGGCACAGAGAGAAAAAAATAGCTTATCCAGATTTACTCAGTAAATCACATTAAATCATTTCAATCCTTACCTCACTCCAACCCATGTTATTTCCACCATTGTATTCTGAGTACATATATCAGCCTCTTCACTCTCCATCCTCTCCAGTTACCCAAGATAAGAGTTGATAAAGACCTGTTTCCTGTTAGCTGCCCAAAGTTCGTAGACTTATTTTGAATAGTCAGTCAAAGGCAAGAATATGATTATTACAATACTTGTTAGACATATAAAATTAAATCTATACTATCTTTTGAGGAATTGCAAAGAAAAATCAATATGTTAAAGTTTTAAAAGCTGGAAAATTTTACTCAAAAGCATATGAGTATAAATCTTTGGCTAGTTTAAACATTGTGATTATACACACAATGGCTGAATTTTGGTTATAAAAACAGTGTAAATTGAGGGAGATTTTTAATGTGTGCTGATTATTTTACTAGCCTATAGCAGTATTATGATTCTCTAGCAATTTCATTAGTAAAATATCAATCTTATGTTAGTTAATTTTGAAATAAGTATAGTCAGTAATCCAAATTAAACATCCTCAAGGTAGTAAAATCATTTCTTTTAAAGTTATTAAAACATTTCTGGTAGGACCATAACTAATAAATTCATCAAACAGATAGTTTACAAATTAAACTTTCCATCAGTTCATTTTTTGTGAATTAATGAACTTCATATTAGGCAAGTTGTCCATTTTGGGAAATTAAATATTGACCTACAATACCTTACTCTCATTAAAGTGTTAAGTATTAGAAACATCCTAAGCATTCATCACAGGGTCACTTTAATCACATTATGATATATGAATACACAGAGTTCAAATCGCCAAAAGATCCATAACAAACTTTCTAGAAATGAGGAACAAAGAAAGTTGTCACTATTTGTATAATTCAGTGACTATGAAAGTGTGATCTCCAGATCAAGATCATCAGATTCACCTAGGAACTTGTTAGAAAGGCAAATTCTCAAGTCTCATCCCTAACCTACTGAATCAGAAATTCTGTTGGGTGGTGCATTTAAAGCAAGCAGGGTTTTAACAAGTTTGCAAGGTGACTGTGAGCATGATAAAAGTAGAGAATCGCTGATATTATTCAAAAGGGAACTGCGTACAAACAGGTGCACACACACAAACTCTCACACAGAGATATAAATACATACATACCCCTCCAGGTGCACAGACTAACCTTTCAAAGTATCTTAGAATTGGAAAGAGTTGTTATTTCCGGGCAAGAGAACAGATACCAGGATATACAGGTTGGCAAAGAAACTTACTTTTAATATAAATTTGTGTAACTAATAAAATTGGTTTTCTGTGAACATCTTCTCAAGAATAGATTTTACAAGAAATCTTTAGACTTAAAGCTTAAGAAGTGTTCAAAGTTAATGCCCATGATGATTTTCTTAATTAAATTTCTATCTGGAAGGTATATTAGAATTAAGGCAAGTGGAAAAGAGGTATTCAAAATATTCTCTTCCTTTTTCTCACTGTAAACATACTGAGAATAGGGAGCAGACACATATTTTGTTGTGAACTTGAATCAATGAAAAGTAACACTAGTGGCTTCAATTAATTTCTCATGTTATTACTTTTATAAAGAGAGTTCCACATTTTCAAAATGTCTATGTGAAGTAAAAAATTATTTGCAAAATATATCAGAATGGGTGTCTGCAGGACATAACTCTAGAAGGAATATGGATATCAGATGCATAATTCATCTCCTTCCTTCACATTGTAGTGAACTTGGCAGTAACCTCAACTGAAGCTAACAGAGACATGCTTCTATTAAGTATCTGAAGGCAAAGGTTGCAGTTATTCTTCCATTCTATAAGAATTTCTGAATTAGTACAAAATGTTCAGAGTATTTCTAATGTTGCCTATCAGCATAACTTTGATTTCTTTCCATGGATGAAACAGTCCAATCAACTCATTTTTAAAACCATTACAGATACGTTTATAAAAGATATTGATAAATTTCAGTATGTTTTTCATTTTGAAAGTCATATATTTGTCTCCATTTTTAGACCACAAATGAGGTGAATTTATACATGAAGAACTAGGAGAAAAAAAAAAAGCAGTCCTTGTGGTAATTGTTATCAGTGATGGTTTAAAACAGATATACAAATACCAATGGTCCCACTTATATGTGGAATGTTAAAAAAGATTAACAAAAGGTGAAGAAAAAGTCAAAACTAACAAGATCACCAAGACATACAGAAAGGGAGGGGAGTGGGGAAGGCAAGGAGGAAGGAACAAAAGGGAATGTGGTGATGGGTGATACAGTGTGGGAGAACAATGAGGACTAAAATGATGTAAAAACATTTTTTGACTCTTAAATAAATAATTATAATGAAGTCAATATAATCCCCCCAAAAAAACTTAGACTTGCAATATCTTAAATTCCTCTCATTAAAAAAATATTAGCTATTGTTTTTAAGGTTGAGGTTTTTTAAAAAAGATAAAATATTAAAACCAATAAATGAATATAACATCCAAAAAACATTAAAAAATCCACAATGTTTTCTATTTTTCTCACTGAGATATGGAACTGAACTATTTTCCCCTTGCATGGAATATGGCAGAAGTGATAATATGTTACTTCTGATATTAGGTTATGAAAATATTGTGGCTCCCATCAAGATATAAAAATAATTAGAACGATTAGACCACTAGAGAATTAGACCATTTTCTCTTAGAGAATTCATCTGCCAATTACTAAGGACACTCAATAAAGTTATGGAGACTCACATGGTGAAGAACTGGGATCTCTAGTCAACACTCAGCAAAGAACCCAGATCTATAAACATTCAAATGAATGGACCTGAAAACAGTTTATACCCCCTCATGCTCAGTTAAGCTTACAGATGACTGAACCCAGGCAAATGGGAGTGTCCTCCAGGCCAATGGGTGCCTACAATCTGAGGAAAAACCCCAAACCAGAATCAGCAAATTAACAATCATTCTAGCTTTGGAATTGCAGATTCACAGAAACTATGAAGAAATATTTGTTTCAAGATGTTACCTTTTGGAGAACTTTGTTATGCAGCAATAGGTAACTTAAAGCAGGACCTAACCAATATGTTCAGTCAGAGTAGACATGATTTTGGTTTTCTCCAACATCCCTTATTCTAAATAATCTATTCAATCTATGATATTATGGGATGACTGACTTTAATACCAGCCTTGGCAAGATGGTTCAGACCAGTCCAACAAATCAGCATGTACTATACTTTGACCAAAGTGATTGAATCAGAGGTAGTTGCAGTTGTAAATTAAAACGGACCAAACAGAATAAGGAAAGATGTTTTTGCCCTTCTTCTGAGTTGGCAATCTAAATTTCACATATGATTCAAGCTTCTAGATTTTTTTAATTCCATGAAGAGAGGTTTTCTGAAAATAGAATCACACAGATAAAAGAAAACAAGCAAATAATGACACAGAAAGAGTATGTTTTTCATAAGTGTTTAAAAATCTGTATCCTAATGATGCTAGCGGAAATAAGCCAGAAAGAAAAAGAGAAATGCAAGATGTTCTCACTTATACAAAGAACATAGGGAAAACAAACAAACACAAGGACAAGAAAAAGTTAAAACTAACAAACTGACAGAAATAAAGCATAAAGTAAGAAAGAGGAAGGGAGGGGGAGGAAGGGAGAGGGATGGGCACAGGAGATTGGGATGGAGGTTCACGGGTGACAGGTTGGTGGGAGAACCTCAGGGTATATAAAATAATGTAAATATGTATGTGTAGTCAATTTTCAGAAATTTTAAAAATCTGTATCCTATTATCTGCCTATACTTCATTTTTTTCTATCTCAATTATTTCAGGAAGTTGACTTTGGATTCTGTTTTGAGATGAGTATAAGTAAGTTTGACAAATTTTATGAACTCAGAATACACCTAAGACTTTCACTTCAGGTCCTGAAGGAATAACAAGAATGAGGTTTGCTCTGTCACCAAGACAACTTTAAAAGAAAAAACATATGTACAATAATTCAGACACTAGATGGAAGTCATCAGAGACAGATCCATAAGAAAAATGAAGCAAATGAAGGTCTAACCTTGCTTTGGTCTGCTGGCTGAAACTTCTAGATCCAGCACAAACAAGTGCAAACCAAATAAACTCTGGAAATCTTACTGAACTGATAAGACAGAGTTGAGAATTTATGGAATTCAAAGTATCTAGAATTCATAAGGCAAAATGACAGGAGAGTGCCATGGAATGAAAGAAAACAATATGAAAATATGCAAGGAATTTTTCTTGAGTCTCCAGCTGACTAGTTTTCAGCACATGCATGTGAGGTGATTACCTGAGGCTGGTGAAGCAATTCCACAGATCATAGCAGGCTGGGAATAATTCATTCTCCAAGCAGCTACAGTGTAGAAATCTCTTAATGCATGAGGTAACGGGTTATGTGCTCAGAAGGGGATTATCTCAATACTGAAGTCAAATCAGCTCTAGGCTAAGGGCTTACTCTGCTGTTTTCAATGACCTTAGATCAATCACAGAACAAACTTCAGAAAATATGTAAAGGAATACAAAAATTCCAGACCAAACAACATAAAATTCACTAAACCACCCTGACGATTCCATTCAACATTGTATTGGCAGTGCTGATCAGTGCATTAAAGAAGAACATAAACTCACAAAAATAAAAAAAAATAATAATAATCTGTGTTTATTCACAGATAATTCCTACATGGTCATGTTAGAAAATCCTAAGGAATTTGCAAAAAATCTATAAAACATAGAAGAGAATGTATTGAGGTTTACAAAATCAGTACAAAAAGGTTAACCATGATTCTATAAACTGGTACTAAATATTCCGAAAATTTTCATTTTTTAACTATGCTATTTACAGGATTGAATTTTTTAATACTTAGGGATAAATGTATCAACCTATTTATAATATTTATTCACTGATAACTACAAAATATTGTTGAGATAAATTTCAAATATGTAGAAAGTACAGACATCTTCAAAGAGCAAGTTAATCTTTAAAATTTCATGTTTTCCAAGTTAATATATAGATTCAATGAAATATCAAAAATATTCCAGCAAGTCTTTGTAAAAATTGATCATCTAACTCTCATAATATATATGAATGCATGTAAATATAAATGTATAGAAAAGCTAAATGTTTTTTTTAAAAGAACAAAGTTAGATGACTAATAATATGTAATTTCAAGCTATATTTTAAAATTACATTGAGCGGAAGACATTAATGCAGATATAAACATAGACAATGTAACCAAATTGAGATTCCAGAAACATATATAATTAAATGATTTAACAAGATGTAGTGGTATTCAATTGGGGAAATGATAGCATTTTCAACAGTTGGGTTAAAACAACTGGTTAAACTTACTAAACCATGAAAAGCCTCAGCCATATTTAAAAAAAAAAAAAAAAAACTAGTAAGACCGCTTGGAATTAGAAAGTATGGGATGAATTAAAGGAGCATGCAGTAAGTTAGAAGAAAAATAAGATATGGAAGAGATTTAAATAAAGAAAAGATTATACAAGTAAGATAAAGAAATGGTAGCATGGTTTTTTATAACCAATATTTTCATTTCCATAAACATTTGGTATTGTGGCTCTCAGGATAGCCTTGAGAATTAAGTTCAAAAATATCCAGATATTGTCAATTACCTTATACAATTTATGCAAAAGCCATTGATTATAATATATTTGCATTTTACAGACAAGATTTGAGATTAAGATTACATAAAATTAAGAGGCACACAATAGTGATGTGTAAAAACCAAAAGAATACTGCTCTGCTTGTCCAACAGTATCCTAACATGAGAAAGAGAGACCACTTTCACTTCTGAGTGGTTGGGAAGAGCATTTAGTAAATCCCTCTTAAGCTTACTGAAGGCTACACAGTCTTCTAACCATTCCTGGTTAGCTGAGACACAATTTGAAAACTAAGGAATAAGTCCTTGGCTTGGTTAAAAAGATGGTTAAGATCTGATCTATCTTGAGACAAGAAGAAAGATATTATAAGTGCTCCTGCTCTCAAGCCAAAGTCCCACCACAAATGTGGGAGGAGCTTAGTCTCCTTCTAGCATCAGAGTCAACAGCCACAGTCTTTAATGTTATATTTTGTCTTCATGGCTCATGTTTATCTTTCTGCATCTTCATAATAGGAAATGGGTTACAGAAACTAAACTCTCTTGGATAATCTTATAAAGGTATAAATATGGTGCCCAAACTCTGCTTTCCTAAAGGATGACCTCACTCCTTCCTCCTCCTCCAGTGGAATGTAATTAAAGGGTAAACTAATTCCAGAATTAAAATTTACAAAAGATACACAAACTTGTGAAGAAGCTACTCTTCCTAGTTGTGGCTTTACTTCATTTAATAAAATGGAGGTAAACACCCAGTGCCTGAATTTACATAGCTACCTTTTCCTGACATTCAACACATACACATACATACCTATATACCCCCAAATAGGTTCAATGTATTTAAAAGTCTCTAAAAGTTAGGAATTATACATTTCCAGAAATGAAATCTTTAATTTAAATTTAATAGTTCAATTTGTTACTCACTTAGTATTAACCAACATTTACTGAGTACTGTGTGTCAAGGATGATTCCAAATGTTTCACTTGCATTGTCTCATTTAATTCTCTTGAAAACTCTCCATGAGAGAGGTTCTATTATCATTCTCCACTTTGCAGAAGAGAAAACAAGGCAAAGAGAATAGACTGCTCAGAATCACATGCAAAAAATTACTACAACTTCTATTTAAATCTCGCAATCTGACTTCTGAATCAATTCTAAACACTATACAACATGTTCTTTGAAAAACCAAGTGAGAGTAACTAATATATTCAAACACCATAAGTATTCTTAACCCAGATCACTTGTTTTGACTCTAAAACACAAGAGTAAAATCAAATGTTACTGGATTATTTTGTCAAATCAAAGCTGAATCCATGAATGAAGAAAAGCACCTCACCGTAGTGAGAATGTCATCCATCAGGGCTCAGGATCAGCCATTAGAAAAGATCACTCAGGCCAATGCTCCAAGTATCTGAGCATCTGAAGGCTTTTGCTGTGACCATGGCAACCCTCACCTTCCAGCTGTGTCACACCTGCTTTTCATCACAAGAACATTACAGGCATCTAAGGAGCAGTATATTTTTGCAAATAGTAATTTCAGTAAAATGGTTCATCTCCAGATTGTAAGCCAGCTTTTCAGGTGAACAAATTTAAGTCATTTAGCCACTGTTCTTCAGGAATGAAAAGAGACAGGAAGAGGGAAATACCTTCAAAGAGAGATTAAAACTAACTTCTCTGAGTTTTAAAAAAAGTATAATTTCAGCATACATTTTTGTTCATTTATCGTATGTATTTCTGTCAAGACATTTATATTTAAATCAGTTGCAAACTAAACTACGCTACTATAGGGACTTTCTATAAAGGGGGTTCTGAATGAAATTAACATTTGAATTGGTAAATTGAGTAAATCCTGCTTTCCTCCCCAATAAAGTTGGGCTTCATACAGTCCACTGATATCTGAATTGAATAAGAGACTTATTAAGCACAGTGGCCCATGCCTGTAAGCTTCAGCCTTTGAAGCGGCTGGGGCTAGGGATAGCAGTTCAAGTCCAGCTCCAGGCAACACAGCGAGATCTAGTCCCAAAAAATAGCTGGGCGTGGTGGAACACACCTCTAATCCCAGCTACCTAGGAAGCTGAGGCCGGGGATTGCTTGAGTCTGTGGTACCCTGGGCAACGTGAGCCTGCAGTTCCACAGGCAAAAATTAGTGAGACCTAGTCTCAAAAAAAAAGAAAGAAAGAAAGACTTGGACTATAACTACACCATTCACTTTCGGGGCTCTCCAGCTTGTCAACTGCAGACCTTGACTTCTCAGTCTATGCAACTGTTTAAACCATTTCCTTAGAGTAGTCTGTGTGTGTGTGTGTGTGTGTGTGTGTGTGTGTGTGTGTGTGTGTCTCCCCCAACCCTCCCTTCCTTCTCCTTCCAGTATGTTCTTTTCTCTATGGGAATCTAATGGGAACATGAGTTATGTTCTAATGAGTTAAGAATCTAATGGGAACATGTCAGCATTTCAAATTAGGAAACACCAAACATGAAGCATTCATCGTGAATTCTAAAATTGATTATCATGCTTCCATAGAGTCCCATTGATGTAAATCACTTCTGGAATCTCTGGTCAATTGAATAATATTCAGCAATCAAAAAAGATGAATTCATGTCAGTTGCAGCAACATGGGTGGAACTGGAAGAAATTATCCTAACTGAAATAAGCCAGAAAGAGAAAGATAAATATTGGAAGGTTTCTCATATATGTGGGATATAGAGACAGAAAACCAAGTATCAGATAAAGATAAACTTTAAAACTAATCCTTTGAAAACCGATGACAGACCTTAAGTACCCAGTAGGGAAAAGGGAAAGAGAGGGGGGGGGGATAAAACAAAGGAAAGGAGGGAGCACCAAAGACTATGATGTAGGATCATGGTGCTTTTGTGGTTGCAGGACTATGGTGACCAAACCTAATAGGAGAAATCCTATAGTAAAAAAGAAAAAGAAATTGATGTAAAATAATGGTAGTTCTATAAAAGACAAGGACATGTTGTTAAAAATAAATAAATGAAACAATGTGCTATGTAGAACCCTTTGCTCAAATGGTCACTGGGAAAAAAATTGCATACAAGATTTGAAAATATAGTCCTTTAAATATGCTTTTACATTTTCTTTTTCTTAATTTATATATAAATTTCACAACATTGTAATCCCCAAGGTTTACCGCCCCTTCCCATCCATTCCCCCCCTTTCCCTCCTGCTCAAAGTTGTGCTCTTCAGTTTGGTGTTTAGCTTGTTTTGACTTTTCCTCAAGTCTTTTGTTTATTTTTTCACTGTATCCCATATATTAGTGAAGCCATTTGGTTTCTGTCTTTTTCTTCTTGACTTGTTTCTGCTAATATAATTTCTTCTAAGTACATCCATGTTGTTATAAAATCATCAAATTTGTCATTTTTAATTGATGAATAATATTCCATCATGTATATATACCACATTTTTTTCATCTAGTCATCTGTTTGGGGGCGTTTAGGTTGCTTCCATTACCTTGCAATTATAAATTGTGCTGCAGTAAACACCCGAGCACAGGTGTCCCTTTGTACCCACATTGAGGTCTCTTTGGGGTAGATTCTCAAGAGAGCAATTGCTGGGTCAAATGGTAATTCCATTTTCATTAATTTGAGGGTCCTCCACACAGCTTTCCATTGTGGTTGGACTAGTTTACATTGCCACCAGCAGTGTAGTAGTGTTCCTTTTCTCTGCTTTTATATTTTCCATTGGCATTGTCTTCACCTCTCTGTAGTATAAGATAATTTCACATATTTGGAAGAAAGAGAATTTTGTTTGCCAGTAGAGAGCATGGTAGATTTTAGTGTTAATTTCTTATTTGTTGATTTGCTGCTATCTCTTCTATGCACCTCTATGTATATCTGTTAGGAAGTAAGGCATGATAATGTATATGACACTTAGATATGTGTGAGGTCATGTTTAAGTTATTCTCATCTATTTATTATTCTGACCCCAAAAGTGGCCCAGAATCCTTGGGAGTTGTTAAAAAGAAAAAAAAAAGAGAATATCTTTACCATGGTCATATAACAGAGCATACAGAATTTGAGAAAACAGAATAAGGAGACAGCTTTCAAAACTGAAACTTTTCCTACAGGCATAGAAAGTATGATTCTCTGAAGACCATAGTTTCAGAGAAAGGAACACAGTGCTAAAATAAATACCTTGCCCAGATTAATGACCAGCACATCCTAGAGAAAACCACCTGGGCCAAGACCAAAGAAACATTTAGTCTTTCTCTTTGAGTTATGGCCAAGGCTCCTGGGCAGCTTACAGCAGGTGACTCTCATAGGTATATGCCAGTGCCCAAAAAAACATTCTGTGACTGTATGCAAAAATGGAAACACGAATGAAACCCAAATCTCGCTCTTTTTTTTAAATATTTTATTTTATTCTGGGGGGGGTGTTCCCCCCCTCCCCTGGCCCTTGTCGTTCCCATCTGGTCATTCCATCTCTTCTTTCACTGCCAGTTATTATGTTTGTATTCTTTCAGTTCATCCTCCTTCTTACTGGTCATTTGCTCCCACCCCACTTCTGTCACATTCTTTTGCTTCTTCTTTGCTTTATATTCAGTCTCTGGCATTGGGAGCATTTCTCCCAGTTGATGTTCATGTAAACAGTTTCTTAATCAGGATAAGCACAGGCAGGTGGTTGGTCCCGTTCATTGTCGGGCCACTGCCCATCTCTGTGGCTTTCCTCTCTTTTGCCCCATCTTCTTCTTTTCACCAAAAATTCAACTCAAGCCCCCATTATTCTCTGCTAAAGTTTTCCTGTGCTTTCCTACCTCCATCTCTTTGTTCAAGAATTCATTCTAGTCTATGAAAGACCCAGCAATTTTCTCATCTAAATCCTATCATTCTCAAAAGTGTTTATATATATGAATACTCTGTGTGTGTGTATGTGTGTCTGTGTGTGTATACACTCTGGGTAAATTCTTCTCTTTTCACTAAGGTTAAAAAAGGAAGTCCTTTTTTCTTTAAACTTCTAGAAAATTTTGTTAGTAATCGTGTGAAAGTACTTTTCTTATTGTCTTGAATTATTGTTTAAATACAGTCACATCAAACTCTCTAGTGCCTTTTAATGTGTCTCATAAACTTGTCTCATAAAATATAACCTCTGCCTTAAAGAGTTTACAATAAACAAGCTTCATAAGGTCACAAACCATGTTTAGCAATGTCTTGCCTATCTTTTAGAATTAACTCTTGATTCACTGAAATATACCAGATTAGCATTACTTGGGAGTGGCAAATGTTTATTATAAATTCTGGTAATCCATTCTTCCTTCAGATTTAATACCTTATTCATTTAGACAGAAAAATTGGATGTAAATTTGTAAAGATGCGCTCAAGATGAATTTTTAAAACCACCTCTGATCTTTGCTATTTCTCTGAAAATTACCTCCATAGTTGACCTGATTTTACCCTACATTTTTTTTGCATTCCCAAGCCATAATCTCCAAGTTCTCTTAGCTCATTAATTCTCAAACTGGGACAAAACAGTTTTTTCCCTGAAGGATTGTTTGGGGATGTCTAGAAGCACTTTTGGTTTTGGCAACTTTGAGAACAAGCTTCTAGAACATAATGGTTAGAGGCCAGACATGTTATTAAGCATAGTGGAACACACAAGTCAGTATCACAGAAAGAATTATCCATTTTAAGCAGGAGGTAGTGCCAAGGTTGAAAACCTCCACCCTGACTAGTTCCCCCTTCTTATAAATGCCAAAAGTACTTTGTCTCTCCTTTTCTTGTGGAAACTGCTAATCTTTATATATAACTTGATGAGAAGGGGTCATACCTTCATCATCTTTCAATTCTCCTCTCTTGGCACCATTTCTTATGCTTTCATCTAGCTCTGAAGACCCCTGGCTGATCACAGCACAGAAAAATACAGTCAGAACAAGACTGAGAATTATTAAACACTTGCTTTCTTCCAGATACCCTAAATATTTAACAAAAATTATTCCAACAACCTTCTATGTGATAAGTACTATTATTTTACAGATGGTAAAATTGGGACATCAAAGAAGTTATCTTATTTGAAATTTGAGACTAAGATTCAGACAGATACATTCTGACTCCAATGATCATCTCCTTAACCAGTGAACTACACATTTGTACTCCACTAATTCTCTACTACAAGATTAGGAAAAATATACTTTCAAAGAGAAACAAGCAAATTATAGGAAATTGGTTATTTTCCCAATATACTAACCTGATGAACAATCTCAAAAAAAAAAAAAAACTTGTTTCTAATAAGCTATATCTATCACATGACTTCCTCTTTTCAGAGTACATATTCTGTGTCTATAAAGATAAACAAGAGAGTTGTTGATTTCAAGAAACTCATGATGTATTAGAAGAAAGGGAAAAGATTCAAAAGACAAAAGAACAGGCCTAAAAGATCCTCTTTATGGAACTGAAGTTCTATGCAAGTGATCTAATTAAGTAAAAAGCTAAACTAAATAAAAAGATTAAAAACTTTGACATGAGGAGTCAATGATGAAGATGATTGTAAATCTCAAGGCAATGGGAGAGAAACATGAACAGATGTGTCTTATGAAAAGATCATGGGCAAAGAGTGGAATACATATTCTCACATGATAATATTAAAGGAAGGAACAACAATTAAGCATTTACCGAACCAATTAATGTAAGAAATTGTCAGTGCCTAAATAAGGACAGTGGAGGTAACAGGGAGTCCCTTATCATTAAACACATTCCTTGCCTGACTTGTGTCTGGAAAAGTACAACCCAATATACCTCCTCATCAAAAAAAGTGCACATGCACTCTCAGAAATACCTTGCTTTTCATGACAATGACTTCAGTAATGTTTTGGGAGACAGACTAACACCAAGAAGCTTCTTAGTGGCAAAAGAAACAACCATGAAAATGAAAAGAACTCCTACAAAATGGCAGAAAATATTTGCACATCATACATCCAGTAAAATGCCAATATCCAAGATCTACAAAGAACTCATACAACTTAACAAAAAGAAAACTATCCAAAAAATGGGTGGAATAATTAAATAAACACTTATTCAAACAGATATAGAGATAACCAACAGGCACAAAAATATATGTTCAATATCACTTATCATCAGGGAAAATGCTAATCAAAACCACAATGAGATACCACTCTACACTGTGAGAATGGTTCACAGGGAAGAAAAAGAAAGCAGAAACAGAAGTGATAAATGTTGATGAGGCTATGGAGAAAAAGAAACCCTCATATATTGTTGGTGGGAAGGTAGACTGGGAAAGTCCCAAAGGAAAACTGTATCTTAAAATATTAAAAATAGATATATGATCCAGCAATTTCACTATTTGTTATTTATCCAAAGAATACAAAAACACTCATTTGAAGAGCTATTTTCAGGTCTATATTCATCGCAGCACTGTTTACAATAGTCTAATTTTCAGCCTGACATATGAGTAGATTAAAAATTTGTGGTACACATACAAAATGAGTACTATTCAGCTGTAAATAGGAGATGAAATTTTGCCATTCATGATAACTTGAATGGAACTGGAGTAGATAATGTTATGTAATGCAGAAGGAAAAGACAAATACCAAATGATTTCACTAATAGGTGGAATATAAAGAAACAAAACAAAGGAAGTGACAAAACTAAACCAAAACAAATCCTAGAAATACTGATTTGAGGCTATGCGAGTAGAAGAAAGGGGAGTGAACACAAAGAAGGGAGGAGGCTTATTCGTCTATGATAGAGATAAGGGTGCTTTGGTGGTGGATGTGGTATGGTTATAAACATCTGAGAAGGTATGAATCTATTCCCCTGGATCACATACAGTATTGTAAACCAATGTTACCTGAACAATTAATAAAAATACATACATGTATAAATATAAAAAATAATTCACTTCAAAGTCTAGTGTTTAATGTGTTCAGAAAAACTGACAGAAATAAACACTAAGAGACAGGAATTACTTCAATTGGAAATGATGCAAAATTCCTTCTGCCCCCAATATCCTAAAATAAAGTGAAGAGTGAGATAAATTATTTCCCTGTTTACTTCCTTCCCCAGGTTTTAGTGTTCATATCATTTCCTTAGGAAGGTTTTTTAGAATCTTCTAGGTCAAGTCAGTTACCTCTGCCAATCCTCACCAGCACTTTATTCTTCCCCTAACTTAACACATTCACCCTTAAGAAAATGCTTATCTGATTAGTCCCCCATGTACACATACCCCAGAAACTCACTGACATCAGATTCTTTAATGACCTTTTTCATACTACATTCCCAGCACCTAACATAATGCCTGGCATTTTGGAAATCCTCCATAAATAATTTGATCAATATATGGCATGATCTGCTTATTCATTCATCCAAATTACCATGAGATTTGAGGGAGGAAAACAAACATGAATCATTGCTAGTAAAGAGTGAGGTTTTAAGTATGTTCTAAGTTAAAAGTAAGACTTATTCTTCTAAACATATTTTTTTCATTTCTTGGATTTTGGTATTATTTGTAGTTTTATTTTTTCAGAACATGAAGTCTTTTTCAATTAAAAACCAGTTTTTTAATTTAAAAGTAAATGGTGTTCTACTTCACAGACCTCTGAAAAAGAAAACATAGTTGCAAAACAGAAAGAACATTTATTGATTCATAAATACTAAGAGCCTTTTTATTTCCTAAGTATAATGAGACATAATTGTTAAAAAACAAATTTCTTCTTGAAGATATTTCAGTTTTAGAACTATCTCAGCAGTAATTTCAATTCTCCAGTGTTTTTGAAGTAGGCATTTATTTTGTATTACTTAAATGGAATTGGTTGGGGTGGGAGGAAAGCATTATCTTAAATTGCTTTACCACCTTACAAATCCTTCCTAATACAT
Organism: Uropsilus gracilis; assembly: GCA_004024945.1. Lineage (NCBI taxonomy): Eukaryota > Metazoa > Chordata > Mammalia > Eulipotyphla > Talpidae > Uropsilus > Uropsilus gracilis. Next base: position 2,174 of record PVHY01016274.1, on the reverse strand, counting down.
CTTGTCTATAATGGTGATCAGAAATTCTCCACATTCCATGAGCCCCTGGGGACATTTTTCCCAATTCAATCAAAAGTAATTAAATATCTCACTAGTATCTGAAAATTGATTAAGGATTTAGTTACTATTCTTTTTTAAATAAAGCCTAAATTTTAATTCTATCACTATAGATAAATCACTTTCCATTATGTCCCTTATTAAGAAAACATTTTGTAAGAATAGTAGCATTATTGCAGGTAGCATAGCTATTAAAATTCCTTTAAAATAAATAAATAGCATTATTTCACATAACAAGAAACTTGAAGCAGTATTTTGAGATTGTACAATTCTGTGATTCTTTTGGTCACACTTCTTGTCTTTCCTACTTTAGCTGGATATTTATTCCTTGACAAGTCTCCAAAATGTCATCAGAAGCTCTACATATCATTTCTTCAGTCAACAGCCCACCAAATGCAAGAATAGTTCTTTTCCTTTGAGGAAACAACTTCTTAGACCCAAGATGGAGTTGCACCTGCCCAGGTTGCCACACCAACAAAACCAAAACTTATATAACTTGGTTATAAAAGCATGTAGTAAATATGCTGTCAAACCAGGAAGTCTATGCAGTACGTCAGTCTCCAAAACCCAAGGAAACGTTGGGTTCCACATTTATTTCCTTGCTACTTCTCACCCCAGAAAAATTGAATATGCAGGGTCTGTCTCCTCAAAAGAGTCTGATAGACTTTTTCCAACATGCATAGAGTAGGTTCTTCCATTGTGCCATCTGGGTAAGGGGCTAGAGGTCAAGAAAGGATGAGCCTCAAGTTGTCCACTACTACACAGACTGTTTTGAGTTGAGAGCAGTAAAAAGGCCCTGGAGACTGAAAAGTTACTTTTCTACTCCCCTGAATTCTTTGCCTCTCCTAATCTATGAAACATTATCAAGTCGCCTTTTTCAGACTGCGAATATAGTTTGTGGGTTATCATCCTGTTGTAAATTCATCAGTGAACATGCCCTCACTGAAAATTTCATCTTTACTATTATCTGTCATAAGAAGTCCCCTTCCACCCTCTCTTCTTGATGTGTCAGGTCCCTGGACACAAAATAACTAACCCTGATTCATTCTATTACTCTTTAGATTGTATAATTATGTAAATTATATACATATATTCGTTATTAAATTGATTTTTCCTAGGCTAACCCAGGCTTGGCTACTTAATTATGTACCTGCTTCCCAGCAACACTCAGTTTGGGAAATCAGGTTCCTGGCATGTTATGAATTGTAATCCCTGGCTCATGAGATCGCAACAGTTTGAGGGTGGGATGAAATCGATAAAGACATCAGAGGATGAAGTTTATTTCAGGACTTTATTCACTGCCTTGGAGCTTGCTTCTGACTGTTCCTGTTACTCAAACAACAAGAGAAAGCACAAAAATTTATTTGAGCTGGGAGCCTTCATAAGGAAACAAAGACCTGAAGAAAGGTTAAACTGTTGTGCTAGCTGGCATGATGAAAAGTGGAAAGCCATAGAAGAAATGACAGGAGAAAGGTGAATGAAGCATAGTAAACTGGAGAAATGTAGCAAGTCCCATTTGTTCAAATCTACTCTGTATCCTTCTTCTGCAGGGATAAGAATACTCACTCCTCTCCTCCAGGTATAGGAATGGCGTACCCATAGGATTCCTGAACTGCTTCATGGCAAGGTTCAAAATTCCTTCCTACACATGCCATCCCTCAAATTCTTTCATATGGAAATATTTAATATGTCCAGGGAGACATATTTTGGAGTAATGTATCCTAAAGCCCTATCACTCCTATACCAACCATAGAATAAGTGCAGCAGAATATCAGGACAACCCTGAGGACCTGAGGGATATGAAGTAGGAACTTAAAAGTTATCAAAACCTCTTCAGACTTGCCTGCTCCCATGGGCACCACTTCACCCCCACAGGCTTTCTCCTTTTGTAGTAAGACATTGCTGTAGGCAACTCTACAGGCAAAAGTTTGCAATCCTACATAAGAGAATATCCATCACTGTGGCCAGGAGAAGGCAGCTGCTACTATAGGCAAAAGTTTGCAATCCTACATAAGAGAATATCCATCACTGTGGCCAGGAGAAGGCAGCTGCTACTATAGGCAAAAGTTTGCAATCCTACATAAGAGAATATCCATCACTGTGGCCAGGAGAAGGCA
>PVHY01016273.1:0-34146 GCA_004024945.1 Uropsilus gracilis | reverse complement strand
CACACACACACACACACACACACACACACACATATATCCTAATATGTCCCATGTCCCAAAATCTGTGAATATATATATCCTCCAATCTATATATATTTTTATACTCATGTCTCAAGTTCCAAAATCTGTAAATGTCACCTAATTTGGGGGGGGGGCATAAAAAGGCCTTTTAAAGATGTGCTTACATTATGGATCCAGAGATGAGATCATTTGGGACAATCTGGGAGGCCCTTAAATTCAGTGACAAGTCTCCTTGTAAGAGACACACAGGAGAGAAATGAGAAGAACAAGGGCAGGAAAAGGGAGACTAAAATGTGGTCACAAGTCACAAAGAAACTGCAAACGCTTAGAGCCAGCAGAAACCAGAAGATGCAAGAAGCATTCTCCTTATACTCTCTGAGGAAAGCATGACACTGAGAGCACATCTGTTCAAAACTTCTAGCTTCCAGACTCTAAGAGAACAAATTTCTCTTGGTTTAAGCCACCATGTTTGCAGGAGCCACAGGAAAATAATACAGGGTCTCTTGCTTATCTCTGGTCCCAAACCTGTTGTTCAGAAGAGTGAAAATAGAGAGCTGGGCACGGTGGTGTGTGCCTGTAAGCGACAGCCTATGAAGCATGGCTGGGACTGGGGATGGTGGATTGAGTCCCACCCAGGTTAACATAGTGAGACCTAGTTCCCAAAAAAATAGCTGGGCATGGTGGCAGGTGCCTGTAACCCCAGCTACCTGGGAAGCTGAGACTGGGGATTGCTTGAGTCTTTGGTATCCTGGGCAACGAGAGCCTGTACATCAACAGTAGAATATGGGAATAAATTGTGTTACCTCACCATGGAAAGTTGTGGTCAAATGTACTGTGTTGCATGAGTCAACTGAATGAATCTCAAAAAGAGCAAGTGTCAAAGGAAGTAAATCAGAGAAAACTACAAATAAATGATTTCATTTACATAACTTTCAAAAACAGATAAAAGGAAGGAAGGCATTGTTTAGGTCTCTGTGCACAGGTGATAAAACTATAAAGAAATACAAGTGACTAACATAAAGTAGCATTCCTCCTGGAAGAAGAGACAGGCAGGGCTTCTAAGGGTGTGCAATAGCAATTCTTACATTACTCCTCTTTACACTTTACATGCGTACCTTTTATATACTTTTTAGTATCTTGTGATAGCAAGGTCTTGTAATGAAACTGTAATAAAAATTCTTTAGCAGAGAAAGTATAGGATTATGGAAATTAGCCTTGCTGTTGTGCTGGGTATCTCTTCTCAGAGGATAGACTTCATAAGATACAGTCATCAGTCACTCACTCAGTGATCCACACCTATCCTTAAGCTCCAAAGAAGGCTGATGTTTTGCTTGACTCTGGGTTGCAAAATGAAGGAACACATTTGTAGGGCAAGGTGGTGGCAGTCAAGAAAAGAAAAACGCACGTCAACTTACTGCAAAATTAGTTTGTAAATTGCAGTGAATTTAAGGACCATGATTTAAAATACTTTTTTGTTCCCCGAAGCCTAAAGGCTTTCCACAAAAGGCAAAGGGATAAATCTACTAACTGGATCAGTTCCATCCAGTTAAAGATGGAAGACTGAACATATGCATCTAGCATTCCAAAGGCCACTAACATAAGATAAAGGGGTAGTTCTTTTAAAGACAAACTTAGAAGGACAACATGAACAGAAGAGATGGCAGCAAAAAACAAAACAAATAAAACCCAGCAACGAGAGAAAGAAAGCTGGAAAGCAGATGGATGTGAGGTCACCAACAAAGCAGACCCCACAGAGCTGATTCCAAAGCCAGGCCCTCAGGCTGAGTGGCCATGTGATTTGCACATAGATCCTTGCCAAGGGTCCAGGATGGCTTCTCGGAGAAGCTCTCGAACTGGGGGTGAATGTGGGGCCTGTGAGCCAGAGGACAGATAGAAAGGATGATAAGGATGTAGACTGGCTCCATCATCGCCCTCTCCACAGGATTCCTCCACCTCCACCAGCCTGTCCCTCCCCAAGGTTAGTTAGCGGTGATGGGAAGTTTACTCCTTCAAAGAGGGAAACAGAGTGCCTCATTCTTGGGGAGGGGTGTTCATTGACAAGAGTGGGATTAAATGAATATTAATGTATTGTGTGCTGAAACACTAGCCTCCCCCAATTTTGAAGGGTGGGGGGTACCTCTGCCCCCTACTGATTCCCAGAAGGTTGGCAGCCAAGCACACACTCTCCAGGTGGGAAACTGGAGGATCCTGGTTGAGGAACTGGGCCAGGAGAAAGGACCTAAAGAAACACTTTTCACTTCCCCTGAAGTAAATATTGCCATCTCTGTGACGGGGGGTGGTGGTGTGTGTGGGTGTGGGTGGAGGGGTGGGAGGGTATGCACTAAATGGGACTTGTCTGGCCCTTGGCCCAGCCCTGACCACCTGTGTGGAAATGGGCAGTATGCTTTACTTCTTTGCACTTCCACCTCCTCTCTCTTCACCTCCCTAGCTCTCACTGAGACAGTAAGCACCTCATAGATTTGTGGGATTAAGAGACACTGCACAAGAAAGGAGCTGAGTTGGTGTTAGTTGCTCAGCAAGTCCAACACTTGTCAGCTCTCGTTATTGTGCATTAGTGTGTCTGTTTCCTCCTGGTTCCAATAGTTGTGTGGCTGGACCAGAGGCCGCACACACACTCAGGCCTTCAGAGTCCATGTCCTTTCAGTTTCCCACTGGTGCCCTCAGCTCAGATGGACGCTCCTCCCTGACCAGCCCCCTCCATCCACACCCCACTGTCCCCAGTGCCAACGAAACAGTGGTTGAGAGAATTAGCTGGCATTCCCTCAGACATGTCAAGGGTGAGGGCCCCTTCCCAACCTTGGTAAGCTCAACCCCTAGCCCTCACCCCAAGGGTGCTACTCCTGAGAGTGGGATGCTCCTTCTTCACCTTCTAGCTTCAGAAGCCACTGGGGAGGGAGCAACGTCCTGAAAGTTTAGGGGTGATCTGAATAGTCCCTAGAAGGTCTTGGGCCCTGCAGCCAGAGAGGGCACCATAGGGCAGCATCTGTTCTTGAGGGCTTCCACGTCACACCCAAGGTGGGAAGTGAGGGTGCACTCTCCCCCCTTGCAAAGGAGAGATTAAACAACCGCCCCGAGACCATCTTATGCAGGGGGAGAAAAGCAACAGCTTCTGCGTCTTCCAAACCTGAAATTAAAACCACCACCTCCCCTTCCCCCATTCCACTCTAACTAGCAGAGATTAGGGGTAAATCCAATCCTCCAAGTGCCTCCAAGAGGCGTGGCAGTGAAGCTGTTTCCACACAAAAACACAGCAGCGTCAGGACTATTGGGAGGCAGGAATAAAGAACTCCAAGGATGGCAGCCCTGCCCAGGACGGGAGGCACTGGGCAGAGTTAACCTGTCTCAAAGGGCTTCTCAGGGGTGCTGGCCCTGTCCCCCCATTCACAGATCTGCCTGAGTGATCTGCTCCAGAAGTCAGCAGAGGCCCCAAGTGACTTAGTGTGACCCAGTGCCTCCCAACAGAGACCCCGTAACGAGTCAGGAAAAAGAGCAGAAATGCTCGTTAGAAACCCAAGAAGAATTTTGAAAAGATCCTCCACACCCATCCACCCCCCTGCTCCAACCCCAATTGTCATCAGCTCAAGCCACAAAGCCTTCTGTCCCTGGGGAGCCCCCAGAGCCATTCTTCCCTGCGGGTGCCACACAGCCAGGACAAGAAAGCATTCCTTTCGGTGGGGTGAGGAGGAAGTGGGCCCAGCCCTGCCAGGCAGCGGGGAAGAAGGATTCCATTCCCATTGTTCTCACCCAGCCTGCCCAACAATGGGACAAGGAACTGGAGGAAGGAGGCGCCTTGAGTTTGTCTGACCTGCTGGAGCAGCAATAATGGGCCTCCCAACCTTCCTCCTCCCTCCCCCTAGGCTTCCCATACCCGTTCTTCTTGCTCTCCCCCAGGAACTAAACAAAGATTCCTGCCCCTATGATGCTTATATCCTAGCAGGTAAATTTTTACTCTTTCCCTCTTCTGACCCATGTGGCAACATGGTCAGGAACGTGGCAGTGTGGTTCAACAGTTAGAGTAGAGCTTTTGGGTCTAACTTGATCTGTGTTCAAGGTCTGTTTCTACCCCTTTGAAAATTACATAATTAAGAAGAATTTTTCTTGGCCTTCTAAGTTTCAGATTCCTCATCTATAAAGTGGGGTTTCATCACACAGATAAGCATCATTGCTAAGGAAAAGGGTTCATTTTCACAGGATTGTTAGTTGTGAAGAGGCATGGTGGGACTTGGTGCAGTAATGTAAGGAGCAAATGCTCAACAAACACTAAGTATCATTCATTCCTGAGGTTGGGGGGTGGGGAGCTCTGTCTGCAAGAAGGAATCTTTGCCCCCATTTACTGTGGACTTGCAAAAGTCCCACTTGTTCCGGCTGCTCCTTTTTCTGCAGCATCTTTTCATGAACCAGCTCCAAGTCAGAAATTCCTTGGGCTGTTTATTTTCCATTTGCCCAGATGCTCACCACAAATGCAGAGGAACCTCTGAGTGAGCTTGTACTTAGGAACTGTAATCGGTGCAACCTTGCAGCCAACACAGAGCACCAGGGCATGGAACTCAAGTGCAAACAAACAGTCCAGATGGTTCAGATTTCTGGGGTCCATGAGAAGCACAACCCAGGATGATGTGTAGTGATCATCCATCGAAGAGAAAACAGAGGGGGCTTTTTTGGACTCTCAAACCAGATGACTCGTCTCATCAGTGATGGCCTTGGTGTTGAAACTAAAGGGCAGATTCCATCAGGAACATCCTCTCAGTTGCGAGAGCACAGGGATATTGGGAATCATTTAGTAATGATAGTCAGGACAGGGAGGAGGGGTTTTTACTAAATTGCTGCAAATAAATCTCACACACAATGTCTACCTCTTCTGCAATGGTAGTGGGAAAATCCATCTGAGCAGACATGAAGAAAGGCCCTGAGTTCATAAGTCCCTGCTGCCCCAAAGATGTTCAAGCCTAGTCTTATTTGGGGGTCATTTGCACAGATAATGAAAGACTCAAGAAAACATCTGAGGAGAACGTGATCTAATCCTATTGTCTTAGACAAATGTGCTTTCTGAGTTCTTCTCACCACAAACTTCACTTAATGAAGCCTCATGCCGCACACAGCATCTTGCTAAGTGTTACCACATTTGTTTGCCTGTTGTCAGTGTCCCTCAGACATTTAAAGGGTTCCAGTGAGTTCTCAGGCTCCTAGACAGTCAGAATAGAGAGAAAAGGGACACAACCAGCATTTTCCTTTATTTATTGATCTAAAGATTCGGTGGGAGCAGGAGGAAGTGGCCGTGGGCTGAGATATTTTAGGATCCAGGTAGCATTTCTATGTGTGTGTTGGTGGGGGGAAGGGGTGAAGATAGGGAAGGGATACTGGCTTGCTCTTTTGTTGTACGCTGGTTCAATGAAATAGGGAAGTCAGCTCAGATTGTCTCCAAGTGGACAAGCCTAAGGTGTAGATACAATAATTCCAGAAGGGATAGAACTATGTTTACTAGTGGCAATGGTCCTTGAGGACTGGCCAAAGGGTCGGCACTGAAGGGAGGCCTCCACCAGGTGTTTGGAACAGGCCTTCCCAAACCATGTCTCTGTGGCATGTGGATTGTTTTAAACTATCAAACTTGAGATCAGTCAAGGTCCTGAGGCATAAGAGATACTTTTTTTTTTTTTTTAGACTAGGTCTTGCTATTTTTGCCTGTGGAACCACAGGCTCACGTTGCCCCGGGTACCATGGATTCAAGCAAGCAATCCCCAGCCTCAGCTTCCCAGGTAGCTAAGATTACAGGCACGTGCCACCATGCCCAGCTATTTTTGGGTTTTGGTCTTGCTGTGTTGCCCTGAGTGGAACTCAAACCGTGATCCCCAGCCCCCGCTGCAACTCCATAAGCTGTCACTTACAAGCATTCGCCACCGTGCCCAGCCTAAGCGATACTTTCACCACTCCTTTAACTACCTACAAGAATGAAACTGGGGGAAGGGGGAAGTACCCAGTATTAGAATTTTTACCAGGAAGAACTTTTCTATAAAGAACCCTATTTATATAGCAAGGCAAGCATCTAATCACAGTCTTCATCATGTGAGTCCCCTCCTCTCTTCTCAATGTCCCAGACCCTATCTATTCGTTACCTCTGGATATATACCCTCCTTTTGATCTAGTAGCTCCAGGTCCACATCCAAGTGAATTCTCCATACATTAAATGTGCTCTTTTCTCCAATTATGTGACAGTAATTTGATGGCTCAACCCATCAAAGAAGAGCCCAGAAGAACAGGGAGGGATTTTCTCTCCATCCTTACAACATGTAGTATCTCGCATGTCAGTCAGAGCTCTGGTGATAGGAAATAGATGGCATACTCAAACTAGTCCAATGAGTCATTTATTTTAATTTTTAAATTTTTTTTAGACTATGTCTCGCTATGTCGCCTGGGGTAGTACCTATCCCACGGATTCAAGCGATTCCCAGCCTCAGCCTCCCAGGTAGCGGGGATTACAGGCACCTGCCACAGTGCCCGGCTGCTTTTTTCAAGACCAGGTCTCGCTATGTTGCTGACTGGATAGTATTGAACCTGCAAACTCAAGCAATCCCTGGCCTCTTGCCTCCCAGCACTTGGGTTACAGGCACATGCCACCATGCTGGGCTTCAATGAGCAGTTTATTTTTATTTTATTTTATTATTATTATTTTTTGAGACTAGGTCTTGCTATTTTACCCATGGAACCGCAGGCTCTCGTTTCCTGGGGTACCACAGTCTCAAGCAATCTCCAGCCGCAGCTTCCCAGGAAGCTGGGATTACAGGTGCGCACCACCACGCCCAGCTATATTTTTGGAACCAGGTCTCTCTACGGGCCCCAGGCAGGACTTGAACTGCGATCTCTAGCCCCAGCTGCTTCATAGGTTGAAGCTTACAGGCACCAGCCACTGTGCCCGGCCTCAAAGAGCAGTTTAAATAGACATTCTGTTTACAAAGTTGAAGGAAAGCAACAGGGATAACGCAGTGTCCCAGGGTAAGCCAGAGTGGAGAGTCTTCACAATGTAGGTCTGAAGAGATGAGAGAAGGCAACCCTTCTGATTCTCCTGCCTCCCTTAGTTCTTACTGGTGCTTCCCTCTGACCCAACCCAATCATAAAGCAGAGGGAAATTCAGAACTACTCAGATTACAAAGGTCAAACCAGGGAGAGAGTGGATGCAAAGGGACAACAGAAGAGGCTCAGCCATGGATAGGGCATTGTTGGCTGACTGAGACGCTAGTCTCTGACCCATCGTGAAGGTAAGAGTAAAAGAAGCCAGTCTTCTTCTGTGTTACTGTTTGTGGATAAAGCCAGCTTCCTGGGCATTTATGCACCAAGCACTATATTAAAGATATTACATAAATAGCCTTACTTAATCTTCATAACATCCCTCTGAGGTGAGTGCACTGCAATTATCCCCATTTTATAGATAAGAAAACTGAGTCTCAAAAGATTTATGTAATTGGCTCAAAGTCCATACTTGTTAAAGAGAGTAGTAGGGAGTCAAGAATAAGAGTAGTCTTATTCCTTTATTTTTAATTTCCCAATTTTTCATTATAAAAATGTTTAAGAAAAGTTAAAAAAATAAAATGATACATACTCATGTATGAGCCACCCAGATTCAACAATTGTAATTATTTTGTAATATTTGCTATATTTGTATCTATAAATAAGCAAATTTTCATTTAGACAAAAAGAGAAGTTTCAAAATAATCCTTCATACTTTTTCCGAAAGAATCATACTATCTTTACTACCATAGCGCGTAAGAACACTAGCTTCAAAATCCTACTACCACTATATGACCCAACAACCACACTTTTGGGTATTTATCCAAAGGAAACGAAAACTCTAGTTCAAAAAGACATATGCACACTATGATCATTGTAGCATCATTTACATATCCTGTTTCCAGGACATGGAAACAATCTAAATGGTTATGAATGGATAAAAAAGATGTAGTATATTCATACACTGAGAAATACTATGCAGCCATAAAAAGGAATGAAATCTTGCCGTTTGTAATAATATGGACAGAACTTGAGGGTACTATGCTAAGTGAAATAAGAAGTGAAGTTAGACATACAGAGAAAACCAAATACCAACTGACTTCACTTACACATGGAACCTAAAAAAATAAAAATAAATAAATAAAATAAAATTGCTATCATAGCTATAGAAAATAGATTAACAGTGACCAGAAGGAAGAGGAGTTGGGAGTATGTGGGCTAAATGGTTGAAGAGGATTAACAGGAAGATATTTCTAGTTAGAGAATAAATGTCACAGGAATATTGTGTAGGCATGGGTCCACAGGCAGTAATAAAAAATACTGCAAATTTAAAAAATAAATAGTCCTTTTGTGGTATTCATTTTGCTTTGTATATAAACATCAAATGATCATATCTATACTTGAAACTAATACAATGTTATATGTCAATTATACTTCAGTTAAGACAGAGACAAAGTAAATATACCCCTACCTCCAATCCCACACCAATCTCCTGAAATCAAACCAGTCTAGAGTCAGGTTTCTCTAGTGTTCCTTAAAATATCATTTTTTTCCATTTAAACAGGAGCCAATTAAAGTTTCTCCACTAATGCAATTATTATATATTTTCACCTCTTTTAATCTAGAACTGTCCCCCAATTTTTATGAAATGACATTAGCCTTTGATGAATGTAGGCCTGCTCTCTTATTGAAGACTCATGTGCTTGATTTGTCTGTTTCTCATGGTGTCATTTAAATTGTTCCCATATTCCTCATCTCTGAAACTGGACACAGATGCTGGGTGAAAGTCATTAAACATTTTGGTGTGGATGCTTTACAGGTGATGTTTGTCCCTCCTATTGCATTGTTTTCAGTGACCCTAAGAGCCGGCACCCCCACCTGCCAATCAGGATCCATTTCCCCACCAGGACAGAGAGTGGGGAAGTACTGGAGACATACTAGCTCAGAAAAATCCAGAGTGTGGAATTCTTACTGATGGTGGTATGCATGGGAGAATGGAACAGCCATGGGAAAGAATAGGACAAGGTAAGCTAGGCAGATGGCACTGCTTTGGGTTTTGGCCACACACTTATCACAAATCTCATTTCCTAAACTGCTGGGAGGAAAAAGACAAGTCCCACCGTGAAGCTCAAACACAGAAACGTGGGCCACATTGAGAGGGGAATTTCCCCTACCTCCCCCTTCCTCCCCTCCCCCAGGCCTGCACAAGCTCCTGCTTACCATCAAGGGTATCTGCCTTCCATGTGTGGTGTTTTTTGTCTATCAAGTTATATATATATATATATATATATATATATATATATATATAGAGAGAGAGAGAGAGAGAGAGAGAGAGAGAGAGAGAGAGAGAGAGAGAGGCAAGAATATTCTATTAGAAGAGATAAAAACATTTAAATGAAAAAGAATATATCATACAGTAACAGCTATATTTAAAAAGATCCAAGAAAATCCCAAACCAAGAATTGCCCAGCTCCTCTCTGACTGAACCCAGATGAACACTGTAGTCATATCCTGGGATGCTGGTCAGCACACACAAACCCCCCCCCCTCCAAGCCCTAGATATTTTCAGGATGCCCTCCTTTGGCCTTTGGATTGGGATTGGTGACCGGATCCATTCTGGTCCAATTAGATTCCGCTTCCCAGGAAACTGGAACCAGAACTAAGAGATGTGGGTCAGTCTCTACTGACTGCTGTGATTGTGAATTTACTTCAGTAAATCTGAGCAAACAGAGAGGGAATGACAAGGTGGGTTCACAGAGAAGCCGCTGGCATCACTGGGCTGCAACAAAGAGGTGCCACCCAACTGCCCATGGGGTCCTCCCTGAAAGACCCCTGTGCTCACAATGCACTGCCTTTCGGCTTAAACCAGTTTGTAAGGGGTCTGTGTAAGCTGTCACTCAACTGACTTGACCAAATAGTAGCATACCAGGGCAGGAAAGAGGAGCAGTCACTCCCCCCACCCCCAGGAATATTTTATCACTGACATTGTTTAGAATTGCTGGTGTATGGCAAGCAGTCCTCTGCGTGACTTTCATTCCTGACTTTTCATTCTCTGCAGACAATGCAGCCTCTTATTGCCTGCAACGGAGCGCTGCTCCCAGCACTCTGCTCTTTAGACACCACTGTGACTAAGTCAGCAAGGACGAGCAGAAGGGTTTTGGAAATGTCTTTTAAAGCTTTTGTTTCTGTCTGCCTGCCCAGCTCTCATTCAAATGTGTTCCTGGAAGGAGCCCCCAGAAAGCTAAGAATACCCAAAGGGCACGAAGTGTTCCCTCTTCAGCCTGAAAAGCGGCCCAGGACAATCTCTGCCCATGGGAAATTCAGTCTTGGGACACCAGTGGAGCTTGAACCTGAGTCTTTGGCCAGTCCTTGCTCCAGCTACGCCCTTCTCCCGAAGACATATTTGTCACAGATTTCTGGATTTCTGGATTTCCTTCATGTAAGAAAGTGACTGGTCTCTTCCTTCTCCTCTTTCCTCTTCTCCTTCTCCCCGCCTCCTTTTCCTCCCCCCCCCCTCCTCCTTCTGCAGGCATTCACTCTTCTGTTTATTCAACGAGATCCAGCTCTTAAAGGAAGTGCAGGTCAAAGATGGGAGCCCAGAAGACTTCCTGGCAGAGAAGGTGAAGTTGTACGTGAGACCTCAAGATCTCAACCCAAGTGTTGCTACCACCTTTTCCAAAAATATTCCAAGAATTCCTGCCTCCTCCCAGACCCATGTGGGCTTCCCCCGCAGGAGGATGAGATAAAAGCTATCTTAGAGCAGCAACTTGCCTAATGGTTAAGAATGTGGTCTCTGGACCACGCTGCCTGGGGTTGAATTCCAGCTTCACCACTGAAGTAACAGTCAGTTACTTCAGACTAGTTACGTGATCTTACTGAGTCTCATTTTTAAAAACAATCTAATTGCAGTATAATTTATATATCATAAAATTCACCTGCTTTAAATGTACAACTTAATGAATTTTAGTGAAGTTAAACAGAGTTGTGCAACCATGTCCACAATACAGTTCTAGGACATCGTGCTCATTTATACTTAAACCTCATTTTCACCCTCAGCCCCAGACAACCACTAATCCGCTGTCTCCCTAGATTTGCCTGTACTGACATTTCACATGAATAGAATCATACAATATGTGGCCTTGAGTGTCTGACTTCTTTCACTTGGCATAATGTTTTTGAGGCTTATCTGCACTATAGCATAAATCAATACTTTATTCCTTTTTATTGTCAAATAATATTCTATTGTATGGAATATATATATCCTCATCCCATGATAGCATTTGAACTGTTTCCAGGTTGGGGCTTTTATAAATACCTAGAGTAGACTAGCTGGGTTGTCTAGTAAATTGATGGGTAACTCTTTAAGAAACTGCCACACTGTTTTCCAAAGCAGCTCACCTCATTTTTATCATCTCCAAACTCATATACTGAGTCCTTACCTGTCTGGGCAGAGTGAAGTCTGAATGAGTCAATGCACGTAAAGCTCTTAGCACAGCGCCCGGCTGGCAGCAAGTGCTCACAGAATGCTACTTATTACAGCCAGTGTAATCAGCTCCTGATTACTTCCTTGAAGGCAGAGACTGTGTCTCATATGAGTCCTTATCCCCAGAACTATCAGCATCTTAGAAACTTGAATACAGGACTCTTCACAAGGCAGAAGGAATGCAGCACTTCCCAGTGGTATGCAATGCATGGGAATCCAGAGGAGAGAGAGGCCAGCTGAGTGCATCAGGGAGGGCTTTATAGAGGTAGTGGCAGTTGAATTGAACCTTGAAGACTACTTTTTGCAGAAGCACAGGATTAGTCTATGAAGAGATACCTTCTACACCTCAAGGTAAAGCATCCAAAATACCTCACCTTGGGCTGGTTCCTGGGATCCTCAATTTTGCTTTTGGTATGGAGGAAGAATAATGAAGAAAATTTTCTCCATCTAACAATAATTAGAACTTCCAAGGGTATCTGACCTGGTTGCTTTGCCCAACATCCAATACCTCCTCCCCACCCTGAAACCTAGACCACCAAGACTAGGCGCAGGCACTAGGGTGCCCCTCATGGGGCTGGGCCACAGACCTTACTTAGAACTCACCCAATCAGGACACCCCTCCAGCTCTTTCCCACCCATCTTCCAGGGCCCAGGCCCAGGCCCATGCCCAGGTTCATCTTATTCATTTTATTTTGGTGAATCTCTTCCATATACTTCTATTCCCAGGATTCCCATTCTAGCCAGGCTTATTCACACAATTGTGGGGGCGGGGTGTTAGCATGTAGTAGGGCAACCAGGACAATCAGGTTTCACAGGGGCGCTTACTTGCTGCATATCTCCTCCTCATTTTCCTCCTGTGCCTTGAGACTTGCTATTTAATTAAATTCACATATTCCACCGATTTCCTTAACCATGCAGAGCAGGTGAGAGGTGTGGGGGCTTCCGGTCCAAAGCACTGGAGAAGAACCCCTATTGGGGGGGGGGGGAAACTAAGAGAATCTTCAGACCACCAGAGGTCTTACCTGCTGCTCACCTCCACCTCCTACATCCATTTGGAAGCCCACATCCCAGCAGCCCCTCCCAGCTGGAAGGCTGCTCTGTGCTTGGCTCTGGGAGCGGGCAGGAGAGGAGAAACACTTCCCATCCTGAGGGCAATTTCAAAACCAACAAGATGCAGACCCAACAGCAAGCCAATTGCACGTTTAAGGAAATCATGGAATGTATGCAATTAATTAAAGGGCAAGTCTCATGGCAGACTAAATACTGGAAATCAGGAACTGGAGTCCAAGTCCCTTCGTGATCGGAAGGGGGAACTTCCCGATTTGATTGCAGAAAGCAATTTACTTCAATTAGCAGTGACATAAACAGGGTGATTGCTTAATAAGAGTCCCGAATGTCTAAAAAATAAACAGCCTGAATTGCATCCCTTACCATTGCAGAATAGGATTGCTTTTCCCAAGACAGGTTTGATTAACCCCTTAGGAGTCACCCCTTTCACAAGCAGAAAGCTTCGTGTCTGTCATAGGGTCTTTACATGAGGGCCCTAACTCACATCACGTATTTTATGTGTGTTACACAATTTGCTTCCTGCTTTCATGTCTTTTAGTCTACTTAATAATCCTCTGAGATGTGTTATTCCACTGATTTTAAAGATGGGGAAAATGAAGCTCATACATGATCATCCTTTCCACACAAATCCAAGTATATCATTTCCTGATTTAACTTAAAACCTTCCTAAAACTTCCAAACTTTTCACCATGTTCTCTAAAAAATTGTAAAATCTATTTCCTCCTGCCTCACTCCTACTTCAACTCCAACAATTCTCCCACCTGCTCACATTTCCCATTTTGTGGTGGCTGCCTGTTTCACAAACAGATCAAGGTTATTCCCACCCCAGGACCTTTGCACATGCAGTTCCCTCTGTCTGGGGTGCTCTTCCTTCATTTCTGCGTAGAACTGACAGTTTTAGCCTTTCAGATCTCAGGTTAGACATCACTTTCTCAGAGATGTCTTTGTCTATTTCATCTTCCCCATTCCCTTTTGGCTTTTAATCTGACATAAAAACAATTCTCATATTTTTTGCTAATATATTATAGGTTTGTCTCTCTCCAGTCCCCAAAAGTAGCTCCATGAGAGCAGAGGTCCTGTTTCTTGCCTGCTCACTGCACAGACTCAAGTACATCTTAGATGGGCAAAAGATATTTGCTTAATAAAGTATTATCCCTGTGTTTACATAGATGAGGAAACTGAAGCCACTTTACAAGATCAAACATCTGGTAAATGGAGAGCTGGGGTGCAGATGTAACTTCTTGCCAAGTAGCTACTCTACACAGCCCTTTGACATATTTAGAAAATGCTCTCTTCTATTCCTCCCTCACCATCTCTTCACCAAGCCTATCCCATCCCCAGGAAGCAGGCAGCCCTCCGACCAGCTAGGGAAGCATGAGAACCACAGCCCAGAGCAGAGGCCTATTGGTCTTGAAAGTAAGGAAACAGTGACCTCCTCTTCTGCAGCTGCTTCCACTAATAGGACAATCGCTTCTCAGAGGGACAGGGCCCTCATTTCACGAAGGCAAATTCCAGAAGTGAAAACTCCTCTTCCCCAGCTCCCCACTGGAAGGATTTTGGTGATGAACTGGGCTCTTAGGAAATGTGCTCCCTGGTCCTGGGGATGCAGAGTCCTGGAAAAGCTGGAGGAATGTTAGCTACTGGGTGACTCCTCCCTGCCCACAATCAACTCCCACCCTTGACCCAAGCTTCCTACCCAGCTGGGTGACAGATGGAAGCCTACAGGGGCCTTGTCCCAGCCTTGTAAGTTGGACGGTAAGGTTAGGAAGGCCAAGTTGAGGGGAGGAAAGGCTACTGTGGGAAATCAGAAAAAAGGTGGAAATGGTGGGAAAAAATGGATGTGGAGTTAGCTTCGAGCTGCAGTGAGCAGGGCTTGCTGAGCACAGCCTGGAGGCCAGGCAGCCAGATGGGAGTTACATTGAAAGCAGGGCTCTTCCCTGCCTCTATGACTTTGAGCCTCAGTGTCTTCATCTGCGCACATACCCCACCCCCACCCCTACCCCCCCCTTCATCACCCACAGGAGGTCAAGTGCAGTTGTCATCACAGTCCCCGTTCACCTTCCTCTTACTGTGTGACCTCTGGTGGCCACTTCCTGGCTCATAGCAGATCTCATCCTCACCCTGCCATAAAGGCAAGGCTTAAATAGGATAATGGGTGGAAGAGGCCCTGGAAAGCGTGTCAAGTCCACAAAGGGGATATTCTCAGGTATCGATCTAAGTATGAAAGAGACTTTAACATTTAATAAACATCCACTGTCCAAGGTGTGGCTGTTACAGGCACAATCTGCCCCTGAGCTGTGCAGCACAGAGCCTCCATGTTAGTCATTGTCCCTGCTGTGCTTCTTGAGCTGGACCACTGACACATGGGCTCAGACCTGACGCAGACACAATCCTAGGGAGACAGGAGCAGCCTAGGTTCTGTGCGTGGGTGAAGAGTAATTAGAGAACAACAGGATGTAGGATGAAGATGGAGAGGGGCAGGGGCCAGATAATGGAGCCTCTCAGACCTAGAAAGGGGAAAAGTTTTCCTCAGTTGGTTCCAAACTACCAAAGCAGGCATGGACAAGGCCAGTATCAGCAGGTGAGGGCAGGAGGGGGTGAACTATGGGGATCTGGGCTGACTGGAGTGGGAGGGGCTGCCCAGTAAGAGGAAAGAAAGTCTTTGCAGAATCCACAGGACCTGTTGGGTATGGGCCCAGATGGCTGAGAGAGCCCCCGAGGCTGTGTGCTTGCTTCAGCAGCTGCATATACTAAAGTGGGGCCGACACAGAGAAGGTTAGCACAGCTCCTGCACAAGGATAACATGTAAATTCACAAAGCATTCCATGTGAGAAAGAGAGAGGGGTCGAAAATAAAGGAGTAAAGGAAAACCCAGCACCTTCCTCTTGTGGGGATACTTTAAGAAGATCCTAAACCTAGTGGATAAACATGGACAACTCCTAAAAGCAAGTCTCATGTAGGCACGCCCTGGGGAAGCAGTGATGGACAGCACTTCTAACCCGATTGGCTAGTGTACTTCCACTTCTTTCTTTAATTAAGCTCCTCTTTAAGCCGCTTCACTGTTAATTACTCCCAGCCCCCTGGGTATGACAGGACCTTTATTCCTGAGATTCCTGCTCCAGCACCCTCTTCAGAAATTCACTAGCATGGTTTTACTTAGGCTTTGGTGCCAGCTTCAGCTCAACCTCAGACGTCCCTGTGACCAACAGGAGGAACAACTAGTCCTATTCGAGGTCATACAATGCTCCCCAAAGAGTGCAAATGCCACCTCCTCTGGGAAGCCTTCCCTGACTGCTCTAAAATAGGAATTCTGCCTCTGTGTTACACTTGCCTTATTCTCTCTCTACCAGGGGCTCTTTTCATTCAGAGCAATTATCAGACTTTTACATTGTCAGTGACATTTGATTAGCATCCTTTCCCCTTCACCAGGTGGGACCCTCCCCCCCCCAAAAAAAAGACCATATCTCTTCATGGCTGCATCTGCAGCCCCCACACACACACACACTGCAGACATCTAGTAGATGGTTTATAAATATTTATAAATATTTGCCACTAAGTCGAGGGACTGGACCAGGACTTTACAAGCACCAGCCATGCCTTCCCTCATGTGGTCTCCTCTCAGGCCACTGCCAACTGCTCTCCCCAGCACAGAATCTTCCTTTCTCCTCATCTAGCTCAGGCATATTTTTCCCAGGGGGACTTATCAGCCCAGTGGCAGCCACCACATGTATCATGTCACTGAGGTCAGAGGGGTTACTGATAACAGAAAAAAAGCAGCCAGGTTTCTCTTGTTAAAATGATGGCACTGAAGGCCCCCTGCAGAGCATGCTGCTCACTGAGGACTCTAGTGCTGGCCACACTCAGAGCAGAGTGGTGGACCGAGACCAACATGCGCCCTCTTGGAGCTCAGGATGTGAGGGCTCCTCAAATTCTTGTCCCTGAATCATTCACCCCCAGTGCAGATCCCACAGTCTGGGAATCCAGTTCTTTGTCTTCCTCAGTCCTGTCTGTGGAAGCTCTCAAGTTCCCCTGGGAAGGAATAGATGCTGTAAACCCTACCTCTACCCGGGGAACACTAGAAATGAAGCCTTCATGGCCAGCCCTGTGGCTCATTAACTATATGACCTTGAGCACATGACCACTCCAAGCCTCATTTCTCTCCCGAAATGCAGACCAAGAGTCTCCACACAATAACCCTCCCCCACCCAGGGTTGTTAGGAGGATTCGATTAGATGATGATCATGGTAATTATGGACATTTTTTTGAGCTCCTTACAAATGCCAGATACTGTGTTAAGAGCTTTGTCTGCATTTCCCATAACCCTGCATAAAGGGCTATTACTTGTTTTTAGACACAAGAACAAACAGGCTACATCATCACCCAGTGTCACCAATCCTATAAGTGGCAGAGCAGGGTCATAGACCCAGGCTTTCAGTGAATGTAGGCAAAGTGCTTAGCTCAGTGTCTGGTATGTAGTAAGTGCTCAACTAATGGTATCTTGAACTTAACAACTGGAGGCTCCCAAACCAAATCTGCCCCCACAACCCCTATTACACCCAACTCCCCCACCCCCACTGCTGACAGTTCTTCAGGACTGGCCTGTAATCTCCCAGCAGTCAGACACTGCCCCACTCCCCAACACATTCCTGTTCCAGTCCCCAATCAGCCTCCTCACAAAAGCTTAGAGGGGAATAGTCAGTGCCTGGAAGGCTGCGGTCATCTCCTGACAGCCCAGTCATGGTAGGCCACCCAGATCCTCAGCCCTTGCTGAAGACCCAGACTCAAGCCTCTTCAAAGAAGCCAAGTGATGATCAATTCAATTTCTAAGGAACCAATTTTGCTCTCCCTGCTCTCTTCACCCTACCTACAGGTATTGACCTGCACTAAAAAAGCAGGGGCCTGAGAGGTAGCTCTGGGTACCACTGAGACAAGCAGGACTTGGTTCCAAAGAAAATGATAGTATGAGATCATTCATTATAATATTTAGCTCCCAGAAGAAACCGCTGCGAGCCCCATCCAAACCACAGACAGCTTTGGCAGCCCCTGTATCCTCTTACGGTTACATAAGCTTTGCAGGCAAATAAATACCAACTCATCTCGAAGGAATTTTAAGGGCTAATAAACTTTAACCAGTCTGTGCAGAGAAGGCTCCCTTCCGAGGGAGGGACTGCGGTTTACAGAGGAAGGACTGAGAGGGCAGAACGGAGAGGGAGGCCCTGTGGGGCTGGTGTAGGGACAATTCTCAGAAAGGCTCAGTCCCTTGGCTTTACTGATGGGGCAGACCATGCTCAGGATCACCACTCCCCCCACCGCCTTCTTGTAAGCCATCAGAAACCACTCTCCAGCTTCCTCTTCATAGGTAGTGAGTGCCCCATCACTGGAGGTATTCAAGTGCATTCAGACCTCAACTGAACTGCATGGTTCTCAGGAACCTCCAGTTCCAGAATTTTATTATTTTGGTTCTCAGGCCTAGGGGCTCACATTACCCTTGGCATCAACAAAAGGAAGGATAATGGAGAAGAAAGAATTTATGTCCAGAAATGGAAGACCTATAATTTTGTGCTAGCTGGGTGACCTTTCTGAGCCTTAGCAAAATAGAAACAACAATTACTCTCATCTGCCTGCTCCCCCCACCCCTGATTGCTAGAAGGGGCAGATAAATTGCAGGTGTGTGAAAAATACCTTTCAAAATGCAAAATGCTCTCCAATACTGAGATGCTGCAGACACAGCAGGCGCGGAACAGATGTGGCAACTTCCTGCCTGGGGATGTAGGGAAAGCAATAGTGCAACCTGACCATCACTCCATGCGTGGCAGAGGCAAGTTCTCCTCTGCCCTGTGATTTCCAGACAAGGCAAAAATCAAATGTGTCAGCGTTAAAAAGACCATGGGAGCCGGAGGCAGACACCCTGCATCTGAATTCTGATTTGCCACTTTCTAGCTGTGTATCCTGGCAACTCACGTGACCTCTCTGCACCTCACTTTTCTTGTTTGGAATGGGTATAAGAGCAGTACCAACTCTAGAGAGGTATTAGGAGGATCACAGACATAATACATACCCAGATGCTTAGCACAGTGCCTGGCACAAAGAAGGTGCTACATAAGACTTTGCTATTGTTATTATTAATTTCTTAGTCAGCTAATTAATTCTCTACTAGTCTTGCTCACTGCCACTGAACAGGAAGACTAGTCTGAAAGAATAGAACACAAGATGAATAAATTTTGATAAGGATGGCATTTAATGAGTACTTGCTATGTGGCAGGCATGGGACCAAGTGCTTCACATCCTGTTTATTCTCTGTAATAGTCCTTTTAGGTGGTAGTTTTCTTGTCACATTATGTAAAAGAGAACATGAAGCCCAGCAAGGTCAAGGTCACAGAGGGGGTAAGCGATGACTATAGGGTTGGAACCCAGGTAATCTGACACTAAAGTCAGTTAGTTCTCTTGTGATTATTTAAGATTTGGAGTGTCCCCCAGGTCTCTGGGAGGTACACCAGTGCAGGAAACCTCATGATCAAAGTCCCTGCAGCCAGGGACTGAAAGGGAATAGACTGATGAGGTATCTAGCGCACAATAGGGGAGCTGCAAGTTTATTCTTGGGGCCCTGTCTATCTCTGGTTTCCAAGGAGGAGAAGGGCCTGCCTTCCTGGTCAGACAAGACAGTGAGGTGTTAGGAAACCAAAGACAAGCCTGAGGGAAGTGTCAAGGGTAAGAAAGACTGAGTCCCACCCTACCTCAAGTGGCTTTTCCATCTCCCCTGCCAGATTTGGGTACAAGTTGGGGGACATAACCCCAGAGGACTGAGTCTAAGTGGGCAGATGAAATGGCAGGAGGTAAGTCTGCCTGCTCATATCAGGCGAAGGCCGGGGACAGATGATGAGGAACTGGACTCAGGGATTCAGCCTGTGTGAATTAGGTCACCACGGGGTTAAACCAGCAGAAGCCACAGGCTGCCACAAAGCTCCACCCCAGAGTCAGCAGCCTACTTCCCACAGTGCCAGGGCCAAGGTACTCCATTACTCTTTTTCTTCTAGCAAAAGAGGCCCTATCTGGTCCTCCAGCAAAGATCTGATTGCCTCTATAGATTAAAAACAACTTTTGTCTCTGCCTGAGAACCTACTCAATCCTTACCCCCCAACCTTCCCTTCTGGAACACATTTTGGCTGAGAATGAGCAGGAAAGGTAGAGGTTCACCCCTGTGTCAGGAATGTGGTTAGCATTGCCAGGGTTCTAGGGATTGGGGTGCCTAAGGGTGGCCTAGAGGAGGGTATAAGAGACAGAGCAGAGAAGGCAAACCTTGGAAGTTTTGGAGAACCCTCAATAGACATGGCTATGCAAACCTGCTGATCTACTCCCCATTTGCCAGCAAGCCCCAAACTGGTTGTTTAGGGCTCTTTCATTGGTCTGGGGAAGCACCCCAGACAGCCGACTAGCAGGCTCACAGGCTGGCTGCACAAGGCCAGCCCGCCCACTCCAGCAAGGCACTCCTCACATCACCCACGTGGCCCGCAGGCAGCTGGCAGCTTGTTTTATGAAGATTCAAAATCCAAGGAGAACCACAAAACCTCGCTGGGCTGTAGGCATTCAATCACAAAAGAGGTCAAAGTCAGGGATGCCCTTGCGTCCTTCTGCTAGGCTGAACTCTTGGCAGGGGGTGAGGGGGAGGCTGGCCTGCCCTGTGCGAACAGGGGGATGGAATCCACTTGCTGACTACCAGACCCCATTGCCTCCCGAGTCTCACCATTCAAGTCAGGGAGCTGGGAGCACCTGCTTCTTCCTCAAGGAGAATTCAGAGGGGGCAGAGATGGGGTGTTCCCTGGCCTGTCCGTGACCAAAGGAAACTATTTGGAACCCTCTCAAAGTCTTTGAAGACCTTATACTGCCTCTTGCTAACTTTGGGCCAAGGGGGGAACTCAGGGGCTTGGGAGACTGTGGTGACTATAGAATGATACGTAGAAGACAGGGTTAGGTAATTTCCTGAAACTTTTTTTCCACTGGCCAATTGTCAGATATACAGTTGAACTGCACTGGTGTTAAGCTCTGTGATCTCAAATTACAGTGTTGACCAGATCTTTCTTGTCCTTCTCTAGGTTATAAATTTTATGAGAATAAATGTACTAAGTACCTAGTGTGATTCTGGCTCAAGTAATTGAATTAATATTTGTTAGATGAACGAATGAAAACTAAGTTCAGAGGGAGAACCCCAGAGTCATAAGATGTGCGTTGTACTTTTAGTCTTACCTTCCAGGGACAGGATAAAGATGGTTTTGGGGCTTGGGAAGGAGCAATCAATAGACAAGGATCATGTACAGATAGTTTTGGAGTCATTGTTTCAAACCTTCAGGAGCCAAAGATTGAAACTCAAGCTAAATTTCAAACCTCATACAAAAATTAATTCAAAATGGCTCAGAGTTCCAAATGTAAAACCTCTAAACGGAAACATGGGGAGGAATTCTTCATGAACTAGAATTAGAAGAGTTCTTCAACCTGGCATGAAAAACACAATCCCTAGAAAAAGGACAAGCATCACTTGAACTTTTACATTTTAAATTTCTGCCCTGTGAAAAACTCTATTTAAGAGGATGAAAAGGCAAGGCATAGAATGGGAGAAAATATTTTCAAGTTACATTTCCAACAAAGGATTTATAATCTGGAATATTAAGAAAAATTCTTCAACTCAATAGTAAAAAGATAAACAATTAGAGAAGAAGCAAAAGACTTCAACAGATACTTCACCAAAGAGAAAACACAGATGGCAAATTAGCACATGAAAAGATGTTTAACATCATTAAACAATTTGGAAATGGGAACTGAAACCATGATGACCTACCCCACACACCTAGCAGAATTACTACATAACAAGCGGACTCTCCCAAATGCCAATGAAGGTCCTGCGCTCACACACTAGTGGCGGAACTGTAAAACCACCCTGCCACTCTGGACAACAGTTTAATGGCTTCTTTGAAAACTAACCACACTTACGACCCAGTTATCACACACCTGGGCCTTTATCCTAAAGAAATGAAAAGCAAGTTCACACAAAAATCTGTACATGAACGTTCAAAGTAGCTAGTAGTAGCCAAAAAGCAGTAACAAGGTGTCTTTCCATGAGCAGCTAGATAAACACACTGCAGGAGAGCCACACAATGAAATGCTACTCATAAACCATGGGTGGTGGTGTGAGCCTATAATCCAAATGCTGGGAGGCAAGAGGCCTGGGATCACTTGAGTTCACAGGTTCAAGACTATCCCAGGCAACATAGCAAGACCTGATCTTGAAAAAGCAGCTGGGCACAGTGGTGAGCACCTATAATCCCAGCTACCTGGGAGGTTGAGGCTGGGGATTGCTTGAGTCCATAGGATTGTGATTACCCCAGGCAACATAGTGAGACGAAGGAAGGAAGGAAAGAAGGAAGGAAGGAAGGAAGGAAGGAAGGAAGGAAGGAAGGAAGGAAGGAAGGAAGGAAGGAAGGAAGGAAGGAAGGAAGGAAGGAAGGAAGGAAGGAAGGCCACTCACAACAGCAAGTGCTGGTGTAGATGTGGAGAGAGAGGGACATTTTGGTGGGAATGCAAACGGGTCAACCACTATGGAAAGCTGTGTGGAGAACCCTTAAACTACTGAAAATGAAACTCCCATTTGATTCAGCAATCCCACTTCGAGGAATCTACCCAAAGGTTAAAAAAACTCTAATCCAAAAAGACACCTGTACACAGATGTTTACTGCAGTACTATTTTAATAGCCAGATATAGAAGCAATCCAAATGCCTCAAAATAGATGAATGGTACAGAAATCTGTGGTATATGTACATGATGGAATACTATTCATCAATCAAAAAAGACAAACTTACATCATTCACGGCAATATGGATGGACCTAGAAGGAATCATGTTAGCAGAAATAAGCCAGGAAGAAAAAAAGAAATACTGGATAGTCTCACATGAAGGACAAAGGGAAAACAAACAAACAGACAAGAAAAAATTTTAAACAAATTTTTAGCAAAACTGAAGCATAGAGCAAGAGGGGGGGAAGTTGGGGGTGGGAGGAACACAAAAGACTGAGATGATGGGTCCTGGGTGATAAGATGGTGGGAGAACCCTGGGGTAGATAATGATGTAAAATAAAATAAAACATAATAAAAAATACGTATAATGCCACTCAGTCATAAATGGAAAAGGAGCAACAATTTGGGTAGAGCCTGATACTGAATTCAAAAACTAATCTCAAAAGGTCCCATGTGATATGATTCCATTTATCTGATATTTTCAAAATGCCAAATTTGTGGAGATAATGGAGAACATGTCAGTGCTTGCCAGGGCTTAGGGATGGGGACAGGGTGTCCCTGTAAAGAAGCAGCACGAGTTCCATGGTGATGGGACAGTTTCGTCTAGTGCAGTGGCAGGTACACATATCTCTACCTGTGATAAACATTTGATAGAATCATTCATGCACGTGCATGCACACACATGTATGTGAAAACTGGCATAACACAAACAAGGCGTCTGGCTTGGTTAGTAGTACCCTCCCAGGGGCCACCTCCTGGTTCTCCAATAGGCTGTAAGGTGCTGCACTGGGGGAGTTGGTTAAGGGGTACAACTGGAAGAGTGTAGCTGCCGATAGTCTATAATTAGTTCAGAATAAGAAGTTAAAAAAATAATAGGGGCAGGATAAGTTAAATGTGCAGAGTAAATGTTGCAGCTATAAGCATCCAGTCTAGTTAGGGGTGGTCACAAAAAACCTTATTCACTTGATGTTTATAAGGACTTACCCTGTGGTGCATGCTGGGCACTGAAGGAAATTCAACAACACTGATCCTAATCTTAAGACAGCTTTGAGTCAAGAGGGCATGGAGGCAGGTGGGGATGGGGAAACATCCCCTGGTTGGGTCAGGAACCTATTGTCAGTGGCTGTGGGCATCCATTTAGTGTGTGGATCCCTAAACCTCCGCTTAACTGGGGAACTATGATGATATTTCAGGTCTTTGGGTGTCAATGCCAACTCAGACCTATGTCTGAAAGTCCAAGCATCTAAATATTCCCAGATCTCCAGAGCAGAATGACCTGAATAATGGCCAAAGTGTCCTGTGGGGGAAGCCTGGGACGCACATACCTTGGTTTACAGGACTCTTCTTTCTGAGATCCAACCACCTCTTCGTTCAGAGGCTTCCAGGTCTACAAACTGGCTTAGGTCTGGAAGCTGGGAGAGAGATTGTTTTTGCTTTTGGAGGAGGACCTCTGCTCATTCTCCTTGAGTTCTTCGCTGGTACAAGCTGAACAGAACCCCTGTCGATAATCCCAGGACTTGCCCATCTATTAGCCATCTCCATAACTTTCTGTCTGGCACTCTTGGCTGCTACTTCAACTTTGCCAGCCATCTCGGTTACTGTGGCCTCCTGCCTTCTGGAGGCCAAGGCACTGCCTTCCTGATGTCCTGTTTGGGGATCTGATCATCACCATCGTTACAAGGAAGATAAGTTCTGCAACAGCCTCTTGACTCTCAGCCCCGACTATGAAGGAGAGCCACGCTAAGGTTTTATGTTGCCCCAGTCACAACCTGAATGATGATGGGGTGTCCCCTGAGTCCTCTCAAGGACACATGATGAGGCAGGTGTTTCAGCTGTACTTGCCTGTCTACTTCAGCACACTCACCTCCCTAGACCCTTGAAATCCTCCCTTGAAATGCAGTGCTGGCATTTCAGCTTTGTTCAGCATTGGGAGCCATTTGCTCCAAGCTTCTGGGAGCATTCTAATGGTGATTAGTACCAAGGCCTGAGGTGCTGTCACAGAGAGCACAGCACAGTCAAATTCTTCCCTAGCCCATGTACTCTTCGGAGCCTTTGACAGACATCCTCAGACCCTGCACAGTCCCCTCCCCCTGTGGACACTATCTGGCTGGGTCTTGTAATCCCTGTGATATGGGCCATCAGGCCCATCACACCCACACTGACTTTTGCTTTGACTTAAGCTTGAGTTCTGGCCTAGAGACCAAGCTGGGCAGAGCCTCGAGGCACCTGCTGCTTTCAGGGGGAGGCTGTTGGATGCCATCCAGCCCTGGGCCACTCCTGGGTCCTAAACCCTACAGTCCGGGAACTCACAGTCCTGTGGAGCACCCACACATACGCTCCACCCCACATGACAGGGTTGACTTTCGTATAACAGTACAGCCTAGTTAGGTATTTTGCTTTCTTTGAAAATCGGCTACTTGGAGTATTAAATGCTAGGTTTGGGCCTCTGCCCTCTGTTGGAGGAGATGAGAACTTCTTGATACAGTCAGTGAGGAGGCCGCTGTTCCTCATGCCTGCCTGTCACTTGCCTGCTATCCACCCTCAGTCATCTCTGCAGCGGACCACACAGCCCTGAAAATTCCATCCATCTCAAATTCCTGTCCTCCCAATGTATCCCCCCACTTCCCCTATGAGGTGAGTTAACAGTTGGGCCACCACTGCATTCCTGGGGCTATCCCCATCATTGTCAGCCCTGGCATAAGAGACCCAGCTCCGAGCATCACCTGATTGCCTGCCCTTTGAACTAGGCCTGTACCAACAGTCACAGGCTAGGCTCTCCAGAAGCAGTCCTGCTGTGGAGCTCAGGGTGCAAGGTATTTATTGGAAATCCACATCTGTAAAAGGAAGGAAGTAGAAGCAGAACTAGGTGGCAGGGAAGTCAAGCCACCTCATTGCCACCTCAGTAGGAAGCTCTGGAGCAAACAATGGACCAGGGTTGGCCCTTCCAGGCTGGGAGAGCTGGATCTTTAGAGCAGGTTGCCCTGAAGAGCCATGACCTTGGGCAGCCTGGCTCATGGTAGCTGAGGTAGACCTTGACAAAGCCAAAGACAGAAAGCTGACTGCTGAGAACCTCAGTGCTAGGCAGCAAGTGTGACCTTGAAGGACATCTGGGTGGTAAAGGAGAACAAACCCATTGGCTGATAAGAGACTGGAAAGTGGTTGGGATTTCAACAACAAAAGGCTTCTCAACAACTTCTCAGTAGGAGGGAACCCTTGAAACCTTTCTAGCAGGTAGGAAAGTGAGAAGCTGGGGTGGGAGTGGACCTGGGGAGGCCTGGCTCAGAGTCACCTTTGGGGGATGAGGCACAAGGCACACTTGCTGACTACCAATGCATTTCTCTCTTGTAAAGCAGCTGTGGCTACTGCTCTTGCATAAATCCTGTGGAGGTCTGTGGGCACCATGTGCAGAAAGAAGTCCCCCCACGGCCCCCAGGACAGACGCAGTAAATCAGAAAAAAGCTTGGAAGAAACATCTTTTTGAAAATTGTGCCGGCTTGTGATTTAATGTCACTGATGAAAAATGGGAGGGAGTCCTGTACCCTCAGCTCCCCCTGGGAAGTCTCTGCATGACAGTGCTGAGGATCTCTGCCAGGAAAAGTTATAAGCAAGGTCACCTCCCCCCTTAAATCCCCACTCGGTGCAGACAGAAGACCTGGGGTCTTCTCACCTCTCAGGACTCTCAGGAGCAAAGAGTCAACCAGTATGGAAAAGCCTCATTGTGCTTCTAGTTACACAAAACTGAGATGAACGGACTACCCAGGCAACCCTTGGACCACCCATCTATACATACTTGGGAGTGTCTTGAACATCCATTTTATTGCTTATTTTGAAAGGACTAAAAATTAGGGCCCTCAGAGAGAAGTCAATCCCCAATTTGAGAAGAAGCTACTACAAGAGGGGGCTGGTTTTCCTTTTCTCTTATGTTCGCTTCCAATTGCACTTGAACCCAGATAAACTCGAAGGTCCCTGACACCCCCTCCCGCAGTTCTGGTTTCCTTCAAGAGGGAACCATGGCCAGTATTTATCTTTTCAAGTCTGTCTCTGTGTGTGCACATACCTATATGTGTACAGGTGGAAATAATTTTTGTGGAAGTATTTTTTTAAACATATGCCCACAATTCCCTGAAACTTGCATTTTTCACACATCACTATATCCTGGAAATCTTTGCCGCAGTAGCATGGTGGTTCTGTAATGCAGCGATTTGGCAAGGCTGAAGCATGGATTTCCCTTCCCTGTCTGTTTCCAGTTAGGATGGGCCACGAGGCTTTTTTGCCGAGATTGGAAGGCAGATGTGAGGCCGCGGTCATGTGCCCTTTTACTCTTGGAAGGTGAAAGCAGGGTCACCAGGCACTTTGCAGGTTACGCTCCTCGCACTTTATCTGCTTGTCTACAGCTGCTCTGCCTTCCCTGTGCCCTCCTTCAGTTTCTCCATGCCCTGGGTTCCTGTGCTTGTGTGGGGCTCCGTGACCCAGGGCATCAGCTTCTCCTGAATGGCACTCGTGTCAACAAATTGCAGGCAGTGAGACTGATGCAGATTTTGGCTGACTCCAGCATCCTTTCTCCCCTCCGTTCTCACATTGCTTTTCTTCCTGCCAGTGGACTTCTAGCTCCAGCATCGGATGAGAAGAGAGTTGCCTCCTAGAGACTGTTTTATCCACTCCCCCAATTATGTAAAGTCAAATCCCCAGCACACACACACACACACACACACACACACACACACACCACACACACAGAGTAGCTTCTAGGGGTTCTGCTTCTCTAATTGAACTGATAAGAACACTAATGAGCCGGGCAGGGTGGCATGCACCTGTAAGCAGCAGCCTAGGAAGCCGCAGCGGGGACCAGGTTTCACGGTTCGAGTCCCACTCGGGGCAACATAGCAAAACCTAGTTCCAAAAAAATAGCTGGGCGTGGTGGTACGCACCTATAATCCCAGCTACCTGGGAAGCTGAGGCTGGGGATTGCTTGAGTCTGTGGTACTCTGGGCAACGTGAGCCTGCAGTTCCATGGGCAAAAATTGCAAGACCTAGTCTTAAAAAAAAATTCTTTATGCCATGGAAGTGCTAGTGTTATTTAACTCTTCTGTTACTGAAGGACCTTTGGGGAGTTCTCTACCTTGTCACCTTCACAGACTGTGCTATAATAAGCACCTTTCCTGTGTCCTTCTTTAAACTACATGTATGATTATTTCTCTAAGACAGAGAAATAAAACTGATCAAAGTTGATTTGTTTTACATTTGAGCAGGTTATAGAACTAAGACAGGCAAGAGAACACTGATGTATAGATGTAGGTAGATATAGCCTCTCCTCCAACAAGGACAGAAAAGCATTTGGTAGTGATGGATTGATCAGAACAAGCACCTTCTTGGATTGACAGTGTGGGTAGCACTATTACTTGCCTACGTGGGAACTGTCACCCTAAGGCATCTAGGGAAGGGTAAGGTCTGTAGTAAGTATGGTAGGGTGACTGATGGGTCTCAATTCCTTACAGGCTTGTAGCAGCCAGAACATACATTGTTTCATGGAGGGCAGAATATGCCTTTCCACCTATGAGTATGGACTTGGCCAATTAAACACTGCAGATGAGAAGTAAGCAGAAAATTGAAATATGATTGTACAATTGGGCTTGGCTTGTTTTAAGCTATAAAAAGTCTGCCTCAACAATCCAAAGAGGATGAAAGGCATATGATGTGGACCTGGATTCAACCCATGGACTGGATCCAAGACCAGTAGAGTCCAGTGTGGATCTTCTAAACTTCAGCAACCTAAAGGGAGTTCAGCATCACCTGTGGCATTTAGTTATCATGTTTCTTTAGTTTCCTCAACTTGGAATATGTCCTCAACCTTCATGACCTTGATTCTTTTGAAGACAATAGGTCAGTTATTTCACAGAATATCTCTCAATTTGGTCCTTAAGATATGTCCCATTGCTGATAATGTTCACTTTGATGGAATGATTAATGTGATGTTTGCCAAACTTCTTCACTATAAGGTTACTCTTTCCTCTCTTTGAAATAAATGTTTTGTGTAGAGAAATGTTTGAAACTATGAAAATGTTCATTTATTAATTTATATTAGTATGGAGTCATGGTTTATAATCTATCACTGTTAGTGTTTATTTTGGTTCAACCTGTTTCAGACTTGGTCAATAGGTACTCTTTCAAGCTGCTCTGATGTCCAGTTGACATTTACCCATCATTCTTTGGGCACATCTTTGTTTTCTGGCACTAGACATTCCAGACTCTTCTGGTACTTTCCACACACTAATCTCGGAATCAGTCATTGCTCCAGGAGGTCCTAGTTTCAGCTAGTGGAAGGTGGTATTTATAAGCCAAAATTTGAATGCTAGGTGTGTTCATTACTCTTGGAGTTTCACTATTTCCAGGCCTTCAGTGGTCAGAGAGAGAGGACATTTCCATCTATCCATCTATCTACCGGTCTACCTATTGCCAAAAGTCTAATGGTTATATTCAATCCCAACCCAACACTAAGGAGTTTAAGTTTTATTCCTCTCCACAAATTGTAACTTCCTTCTCTGATAGGGAGAAACCTGGCTCTCCTTAGTCTTAATATAGTTACTTTTCGATCACTCTCCTGATGTCATTACTTTCACCTAGATGTCCTTTCTACCCTCCAACTCCTATGAAGCCACAATACCCACTAACACAGGCATGCTCTGCACTCTGCTTGGGCCCTGGCCCATCACACTAGTTCCCTCCTCTGCAGAGATGTCTCCCTCAGTCTGTTTCTGCTTAATATACCCACCAGCCTCTCCTCCTCATGGGCACTTTCCTCTCACATGCAGGTTCTGGTCTTCATCTTCCCACATACAGTGCCTCCTACACCACTTAGTCACCTTTTCCACCCTTCAAAGCTTCTGACATTGCTCCTCCTTGCCTACCTTCTTGTCCCTTTGGGCTCTAACTCACCATGCCAGGTAATTTACATAGACATGCTCCTTAACCCTGTCAGAATCCAACCTCATTCCTACCAGCACCTACTTTGCTTTGTCCCATGTAATGAGTTTAGGTCCATCTGTTCAGAAAGGGATGAGAAAATACAGGAAGGAAGGAGTAGGAAGAGATGAAAAGGAAAGGGAAAGGTGACAAGGGAATGAAGGAAAGAGAAGGGAAGGGAAGGGAAGGGAAGGGAAGGGAAGGGAAGGGAAGGGACGGGAGAGAGTCTCTGCCCACCTGGCTGTTGCATGAAGAACATACTGTAGGGAGGTACAGGTAGGAGAGAGACCAGTTGCTAGACTGTAGCAGCAATTCAAGTAAGAAAATGGAGACTCAGAAGCCAAGGGGGTGGTACAAAATGGTCAAATCCTAGATATATTCTAAACACAAAGCCAATGAGATGTGCTGATAAAATACTTGGGAACACAACCAAGGATCATTTGTTTCTTATTGCTTCCTCAAGGCTCTCTGACTGCAAGAAGGAGAAACCCGTTCCAACTAGCTTATGCAAAGAGGATGAATTTATAGGACTCCAGCATATCTCTCAAAACCTAGAGGCAGAAGAAGCAGCAGGCCTCAGGAGGACATGCAGGAGAAACCAGGAATTGGAGAACCACCAACAGCCAGGCCAGACCCCTTCCTCCTCATTTACTCACTGGTCCCACAGTCACTTCAATACAGCTCTCCACCAACCTGCCCCATTCTCTTCCCCTGGTAGCCCTCCCTCCTGTCTGCCAAGCACATAGCAGAAATGCTGATGGTGACCCTGCTTCATGTGCTCTATCGCCATTCAAAAGACTAGTAGCAATCAAGCTGTGCTCAGTTCACAGTCCCAAATTCCCAGGAGAAAGAATCTAACTGGTTCAGGGCCATCAGTGGCCCTCCTCTCAGAACCAGGTGAGAGGACTCCCTGATGCATACTTGGACTCTATGCCCATTCTTTATAGGGGAGTGATCACACCTTAGGGACTAGGGGTCCATGGGTAGGTCAGGCACACCCCAAAATGTCACCTATTCACCCATTAAGGACAAAGGATTGAGGAGCTGCTGTGAAGTACACAGTGACAGCAAGAGGCAACCCATGTCTTCAAACCAACAACCTCTGAGGGGAACTAAGATGTGAAACTGCAAGAAAAGGGGTCAAGACAGTCAAGAAATGGCAAGAGCCCTGAGAAGCACTGGTCGCCTCCAGAAGTTGCACAAACCTCACCTACCACAGGCTCTTAGGGGAGCTCCCTGGTTCCCAAGACAGGCTGGTGGAGGGGGAGAGAGGGGGAAACCTTTGGCTATTTCAAGGTGGCTATGACACACCCTGTGGACGCTCTGTGGCTTGGGCTCCCCTCCATTCTGCAGGCAGGGGGCCGCGACAGGGTCCTGGACCCAACTTGCCCCTGATTTATGGCTTATTCAGTCTGCAAATTTATAGCTTCTGTGGCTTTGTTTTTATAGTATTGCTTCTCCAAGAGCTGGCTTCATACCTCAGACATATAAATCTGTTAGAGGGTGGTATATAGCCCAAGAGGTCTTTCCCAGGTGGGCAAGATTTTGTTCTCATCTATAGATTCTTTCAAAGCCCTCCCAACCCACACCACCCCCAACCCTCCTGAAGCATTCAGGCTGTCTTTATTCACTGAAACCCCAACTCAATCTGTGATCCAGTCTTTTTGAGGGTGCGGCCTACTTCTCCCCTGAAGCCTTTAAGTGTTCTCTGACCCACCACTGTTGTCAGCCCACAGGCTTGGAGGGTAAATCTTGACCACTTCAGTTTGCTCATTTGGCGAATACCACCTGCTTGAGTTATTTCTACCATCTCTAAGACCTTGTCTAAAGTGATTGCATGACAAAACAGAGGTGGAATACTGAAAGCTAATTACCATTCCAATCTCGCATAGCTGCAATCACATTTGCAGTCCATGTAAAGAATATGACAAAATATGGCAAAGAAGGAAGTATGCAAATTCTTGAAACTCCTGTTCATTCCACATGCCACCCCCTCCTTTCAGAGAGTTGTTTTAGTTGAAAAGAGCTGTAGTGTTTGGTAGAGAGAAGGGGTGGGTGTGGGGTGAAGGATATTTTCTCTTCTTGTAGCTAAATGACTTTCTTTTCCACCTCCAAGCCAAGCAGCACACCCCACGCCTTCTTCAAGAGTACCGCACTTCTGTCAGAAACAGCCTGTTGTTGACCATTAAGACTTAGCTATGAGGTTGAGTTGGAAAAATAGGATATAGAGGAAGGAGAGGTGTCTATTCCTTTATACCCAAAAAACTGTGGGAAAAGGACAGCAAGCAGAAGCTTCCAGAAGTAGACGCACAGGCCGGCTATTCCCAGGGTCCTCTCAGAGAGGTGGTGGGTGTGAGGGGAGCACAGTGAGCCCAGGAGGCTGGTGTCCAGCCTGATGTAGCCTCCAGAAGGGTCACTGACATGGCATGAGGCCTAGTGGAATCCTGGGTCAGGTCTGGTCAGGGGGGGAGGGCCTGAGGTGCACAGGAACCTGTATGGCGGGCATGTTGAATCAGAGGCTGCATGGAACTCCTTCCCCGGGGGGCCAGCTAGGGAGACTAAGAGAGATGCAGGAGCCCACTGAGGGGAAAAGTGATCCAAAGTCCTTTCAGGCACGGAGCTGGACCCCACAGCTGGGGACATGCAGCAGGCACCTGCACAGTTGAGGGACAGTCATCTGTGACAACAGTCAGCTCACACCCAAGGGCTGGCATAACAAGGGGCCCTTCCCTCAGCCTTTGTGTCCCATCCACTCCTGCCCCAACTTCTCACTGTCCTCTCAGACCAGAGAGAGAGACTGAGTGACCCCTTCAGGACTGTATAAAAACTCCACCAGCCTCAGAAGTTGCACTGGCTACGCAGTAGGTGGGGCTGGGTTGGGGGCTTCTGCCAGTCGCAGCCTTAGACAAAGCAGCAATACTTTGCACATCTAAAAGTGATAAGAACAAAATGCACAACCCTTTTCCCAACTAACAGAGGTGTTTCTCATGACTAAATAATGTTACCTTTTGATGGAACATTAACTGGGTTCAGCAGTAAGAACCTGTCCACCAGGAGTCAAGAATTTCTTCTAGGAATAGTTAATTCCTCACTTAAAAAATGCTTTTAGGCCAGACACGGTGGCGCATGCCTTTAATCACAGCCTATGAAGCATGAGGCCGAGACTAGGAATCGTTTGAGTCCGCAGGTTTGAGACCCACCCAGGGCAACATAGCAAGACCTAGTCTCAAAAAATAGCTGGGTGTGGTGGTGCACGCCTGTAATCCTAGCCACCTGGGTAGCTGAGGCTGGGAATCGCTTGAGTCCATGGTACACGGGGCAACATGAACCTGTGGTTCCTCAGGCAACAAAGCGAGACCTAGTCTCAAAAAAAAGAAAAAAGAAAAAAGCTTTTATTTTAAAGGTTGGGATAGTGGGTCACAGCACTGGTCTTACACAGTGCCTGAGGCCTGGGCCATGGGACCCGAAGCCCCAGCATGAGGCTGTTTCTGCTGAACTCCCACTTTGTGAGCTGAGCTACTGACTTCCTCTCCTTGAGGCCCAGTGCTGGCGTGAGGCTGGCTCAGCCCCACCACACAGGGCTTTTTTGAGGCATGGGTAGGGAGAAGTTTACAAGCACATGAACAGGGCCTGGCCCCTATGTACAGGGTTATGGTGTCTGCTCAGCAGTAAATGAGAATGAGTGCTATTTCCACATCTCTGGTTGTTGTCCTGGAAGTCGACACCAGAGTGATTTTAACAAACAACAGGACTTCTGCATCTCAAGTCAAGGTCATTCACCCACAATCCTGTCCATGGGACAAGACCCCTGAAGGGGCAGCGGCATGCTGTCACAATGGCACCACGTCTACCCTACCCCTCCTGGGTCACATGGTCTGACTGTGTGTTAGTCACCACCTCTACCCCTAGGCCCAACACAGGCCTGCAATGATGCACTGCAATGCAGTAAGGGTTACATCAATTCTTCCCCAGGGGAGCCTGGCCATCTTTTTTGGGTTCTCCTTTCAAGATGCCCTTAGGTTCAGAGCCAGCAGCTTTGGTTCAGCCTTGGCGATGACAAGCTTTTGACATCGAGGGTGGGTTTTTATTTTTGGAAACTATGGGGCATTTGGAGCCCAGGCAGCCAGAAGGCAGGGGGAGCTTGTCAAATAATACTGAGCGAACTATTTTTGGTCAGCTGTGCAGGCCCTGTGAATACAGAGCATCTCAGAAAGAGATCATCCAGATGTGCGTGTAACCTCTGGGACGAGCAGCCAACAGATTGGCTGATGGAAGAGTGGCCTTAACCTCGGGACTTTGAAGTCACTGAGGTGGCAAATTGTGTTCTAAAGAACAAAAGACTAAGTAGCCATTAAGCACAGTGCATGTGAGCATTTTTAGTATATGGACTTGCTCAGAAGGCAGTGGAAGCTGGTAATAGGAATGGGGGGGGGTTTGCAGCTGGAGCAGAGGTTTGGGAGGACAGACTTTTCCCATTACCATTTTGTACCTTTTAGATTTTATACTCTGCAAGCTGCACCATTAAATGACTAGTAGCAAGAAAGCAGGAGAAGCGGGAGGAAGCAGGAACATTCCTTTCCTGTTTAAGAAATATTTAACCTGAGTTTTCTCTAAGAAACAAAACAAACAAGTCAACCATAAAGGGATTGCCAGGAGGCTGATGGGTCCACTGGGCCTGTTAGCACATCCCAGGGTTGTTCACCAAAGTCTGGCAAAGAAGGGTATTTCTCGTCTCCAAACTTCCTGTTTGTGGTTGAAGAAAGTATATACTCCTTCACCTAACCACCCCCCCCCCCGGGATAATTTGCAATT
>PVHY01016272.1:0-34127 GCA_004024945.1 Uropsilus gracilis | reverse complement strand
CATTGCAT
Source organism: Uropsilus gracilis (assembly GCA_004024945.1). Lineage (NCBI taxonomy): Eukaryota > Metazoa > Chordata > Mammalia > Eulipotyphla > Talpidae > Uropsilus > Uropsilus gracilis. Next base: position 34,119 of record PVHY01016272.1, on the reverse strand, counting down.
GTTTCCTAAGGTTGTAAGAAAGGACCCCACAGCAGAAATGTATTGGGTCACAATTAGGGAGTGTGGAAATCCTAAGTCAAGGTGTTGGAGGTTCATCAGGCTCCTTTGCAGCCTTTCTTTGTCACTTCCAGATTTCTGTAGGTGGGAAGTGTTCTTTGCAAATCCAGTATCTGGTAGTGTCTTTTCACTCCTTGATTTGCAGTGGCCTCTTCAGTTTTGACCTCTGACTTCCTCCCTATACTTGAGTCTCTTTTCCTCACATAGAAGGACAACATTATTTTGCCTTGTGACTTATTTTACTTAGCCCAATACCCTTTGGGTTCATTCATGTTGTTCAAGTGGCAGGATTTCACTTTTTAAAAACAAATTAATAATTTAAAAACAAAATTTAACAATAATATAATAATAATTTTAATAATAATTTTTGAAATTAAAAAAGAATAATTTAAGGAGTATTCACACATGCCTGAGTAGATTTCATTGTGTGCACATACCACATCCTCTTTATAATTCCTCCACTGGATCCTGTGTCCTACTTCCAGGTACTTATCCAAAATATTTCAAAACACCAATTTGAAAAGATGGCAATAGCCATCTTTGATTTGGCTTTATTGGCAATAGCCAAGGCATAGAAACAATTTTGTTGAAGTAAGGGGCCACCCTACTCTGATATGATCTCATCTTGATTACTTCTGCTAGGACTCTATTTTCAAATAAGGTCATAGTCACAGATACTAGGGTTTGTACTTCATATCTTGTCGGGGGGGGGGAGAACAACTGACCCATATCCACTACCACTTCCCACCTGCTCCTCCCATTCTGTTCCCACCTTCCCCCCAACTCACCAGTTACTCTCCTCTACACCTCTGTGTCCCTTCCCACTACTCCGTGGGGATTATTATGTCATCAAAGCCACCATCACCAGGCTACTCTTAGAAACAAAATGATCTTTCTCTTTCCATTTTTGCTCTTCACTTCATTCTCTATACCAGTGATGTTTCAAAAATATAAACCAGATTGTATCATTGCTCTGCTTAAAGCTGTCTAGTGACTTTCTACTGCACTTAGAATCAAATCAAAATTCCTTAGGTGACCTATGAGGTCTTTCTTCACCTGCCCCTGACATCATCTCCCCCGTCTCCCTTACTGTCTATAATCATCTTTCTTACTTCTTTAGGGTCTCTTCCTATCCCCTTCCCTAGAGTATGATCTCCAGCAAGCAGAGGGCTTGTCTCTCCCCTCACATGTATACCCCCGTGTGTACCACTGGGAGTTGATGCATAGTTGGCACTCAGAAACTCTTTTTTTAAAACTGGAGATAAACATCACACTTAATCTTTAGAAATCAATTTTATATTTATCATTTTGCCACAATCAAAAAGATGCAGGAGAAAGAGTAGGTAGGGAAGATACAATATCTTTTTTTATTTTAATTTTTTATTAATGTACCATTGTTTCACAACCTTATCATATTTTGAAAGTATAGGATCTGCCCTTTCAGTTGCAGTCATCATAGTACCTCCACCATCAAAGCACCATAGTCCTTCACCATAGTTCACTATGCTCTCCCCCCACCTTGTTCTCATTACTCTGCCGTCCTTCCAGATGTCTCTTTTCTACAGTTAGCTTTCAAAGGTTGGTTTCAAAGTTTGTTTCTCTCTCTTACTTCTTATAATTCTACATATAAATGATACAATACACTATTTATTGTGCTCCTGGTTTACTTCCCTTATTTCAATTCAGCTCCATCTATGTTGCCCCAAATGATGTTTGTTTGGTTTTTTTTTTTTCCTTATTGAGTACTCTTCCACTGTGTATATATGCCAAATCTTGATCCACTCCTCTGCCATTGTATACTTAGGTTGTTTTCACAGCTTGGTTATTGTAAATAGTACCTTGATAAACATAGAAGTGCAAGATGTGGTGTGTGTGTGTGTGTGTATATATATATATATATATATAATGTAATATTATTCATCAATTAAAAATGACAAATTTGATGAATTTATGATAACATGGATGTACCTAGAAGAAATCATATTAGCAGAAACAAGTTAGAAAGAAAAAGACAGAAACCAAATGGTTTCACTAATATATGGACAACCAAACCAAAGTACACTGGTGGGGGAGAGGGACCAGCTGGAGCAACCAGGGAGGAAAGGTGGTGGGTGACCCCCAGGGATTAAAATGATGTGAAATATATATAAATAAAAAAATTAAAAAGATAAAAAGGACACGAATTAGAAAGAAAAAGCAAAGCTATCATAACTTGCACGTAGCATGATACCATATGTAGAGAACTGTAAGGATTTCAGTGGCAAACAAAGTCAATAAGTCAGTTTAGCAAAGTGGAAGTTTACAAAATCAACATGTAAAGATCATTGCTATATGTAAGCAATGCACTAGAAGAGGGAAATATTAAGATAATGACTCCATTTACAATTACAACAAAACAAATTAAATACATAAGAGTAAACCTGTAGGAGGCAAAAAGAGCCTACACAAAGCAACTACAAGACACTGTTAAAAGAAATTGAAGACACAAGGATACCCAAAGATTCCTAAAACAGCCGGGCATGGTGGTGCATGCCTATAAGCGGCAGCCTAGGAAACCGCAGCCGGGGCCAAGCTGGGGGCAAGTATTGAGACCTAGTTCCAAAAAAATATAGCTGGATGTGGTGGTGCACACCTGTAATTCCAGCTACCTGGAAAGTTGAGGCTGGGGATTACTTGAGTCTGTGGTACCCCAGGCAATGTGAGTCTGTGGTTCCACAGGCAAAACTAGCATGACCTAGTCTCCAAAAAAAAAAAAAACAAAAACCCTAAAACACTAATTTGGAAGAAACTCTTTACTGAATGAACACACACTCTGTGGTAGACAGCCTCCAAGAGGTCCCTAATGATGCCTGCCCTCCAGCACTCAAGCCACTGTGCAGTTCCTTGCACGAGGAATAGGCCTGGTTTGGAACATCAACAGAGTGCTGTAAAGGAAAGTATGGGTTCTTCTGTGGGCCATGAAAGGCATTGCCATCTTTTTTTTTTTTCTCCTTCCATTGAGGTAAAGTTGATTTACATAATTATATTTGTTTTAGGAGCTATAGGTTCAAACCTCTACAAAATATACAAAACATACAAAAATGTATGTTTTCACACTGTACCTACCATGAAATCCAACATGGTCCTCACTGGACCGTGCCTCCCTGACACTACCTAGTAGCCCCTTCTGGTTACCTCATTTTTTCAGTCAGATGTCAAAAGTCAGCTTTTGGTTTGGTTTTGTCTGACCCTCAGTTTTGTTCCTCTAGTTTTGTTTCTCCAATTTCCACATGTAAGTGAAATCATTCAATATTTGTCTTCCTTCTCTGACTTATTTTGCTCAGCATTAGTCTCTCTAGTTCCATTCATCTTCTTACAAATGGTAAGAATTCAAAAAAATATATGAAGTCTTGCCTTTTTCACCTTGTTTTCTGGCCGGGGGAAGCCAGCTGCTAGGCCATGAGGACACTCAGACTATCGTTCAGAGGCATCGAGTGGTGAAAAATGGAGACCTCCTGGCCAAAGCTGTGCTCACTGAGCCTCTTGGCAGCAAGCCTCTGGCCTGTGGAGACTTCAGGTGACCAAAGCCCCGGCGACATCTTGACTAGCATCTCATGAGAGATCGTGAGCTAGACACCACTTCTGAATCCCTCACTCACAGAAATCATGAGATGTTTGCTGCTTTAAAGCACAATGTCCTAAGAGTAGTTTTTATGCAGCAATAGGTAATACACTTATTAATAGATTTTTCCATAAAAGGTAGGATCATAATGTACAAAAAGTGTCCTGAGAATAACTTTTTGATTTAAACAGTATATCATGGATATCTTCTCTATTCATAAATTTGTATCCATAATCACTTTTTAATGTATGATTCAGAATTTCATTGAATAAATGTGTCATAATTTAATGACTTTAGGTCTCAAAATTTTCAGTTATAATCAAAATTGCAGTGGCCATTTTTATCATTCTTTTATGACATCCACAATTTTCTTTGGATAAATTTTTAGAGGTACTGATTCAAGGCTATAATTTGGGCTATGTATTTTCAAATCATGCCTCTAGAAAGCTTGTATGAGTCTTTCCAGTAGGACTTGAGAGTCCCTGTTTAATAGGAAAACTTGAAAAGCTCTTGTTTTGCCCATCTGATCTTTGTTACATCAGCTTTGAAGCTGTCTAAACAAGAGACCTTCAGTGGAGCTGGTTTAATTGTTATACTCACCCCTCCCCCCCACCCTCAGGAACCCCCAGAATGCTTGCTTCCCAGAGCTTTCCACATGGTAAGAATGTCGCCCTTCTGCCCACAGATGTCCTGCTTTCTGAACCATCACACTGCTTTCCTCTCTCTGCGCTTGGGCAGTGTACCATCAAGGGGTGTCCTTCCAGGGCCAGTGAGGACTTGTTTTACCCCTCACAGGAAGGAGCTGGCTCTATTGGGTCCCCTACCTTCTGGTCCTGCTAGGTGACAGGCAGAGTGAGTAGCCCCTATCTGACCTCCATAACCAAGTGGGGATGGCCAACCTGGAGCCTGTTCTCACCCACAGAAGAAAAGTCACCTCCTCTATCTCCCAAGTCTGTCCATCCTACCAAGGTGTCTGAGGAAGAGAAAAGAGGTGCAGTTTAAACTAATGCCGCTAACAGTACTTGGGTAAGCGGGCAGTCACTCGACAGAGAGCAGGTGGCTGTTCCACCCAGGAGCTTCTAGGCCCTCCTGCTCCACCTTCCCCTCAGGTAGGAGGCCTTCAACGCAGGCTTCCTGCTACTTTCTGGAGTGGGGAGAAAGCAGAGGAAAAGGGAGAAGAGGAAGGAGACAGGGCTGTGGGGGAGGGAGGGCAAGAAGGAAAAGAGGACAGAGGGAGAGGGGAAGAAAGGGCAGAGAGGAAGAAGGGAAAATAGAAGGGAGAGAGTGGGTAAGGGAGCAAGGGGAAGACTGAAGATAGGTTATGGGAGGACACAGATTTGTTTGGCAATTAATGATCGCTCCAAAACCTATACCTCAACTCCCAGAGCAGAGTGAGTAATGTTGACTTCAAGATGATTCCCTGGGGAGAAGGAACAGGTTACGTCAGGCCCCAGAGAGTCACAGACCCACTGTCTCCATTTTCCCTCCACTTTAACTCTCCCATTGCCTGTTTTGAAAATTCCCTTTAATTTTCAGAGCATGGCAAATGTGTCAACACAGGGTAAGTGAATTTTCAGAGTTCTTACCCTTCTACCATTGGCCTCTATGACTAGCACTTGCGGTATTTTTCCCTATGCATGATTGTACACACCTGGCATATCTGGCCCCAGTGGGTGTGTGCATGTGTGAGTGGGCTCACATGGGTCTAGGAGTGAAGGGAGAGCATGAGAAATCACTAGAGAATGCCTGAGAAAAAGAGGCTGGAGAAAGAATATGAAGATTTCTGGGGCACTGGGGAACTTGCCTGCCTCCTAGCACCCTCTAGCCTTGCTCTGCCCTGCTCTGCCCTGCTCTGCCCTGCCCTGCCCTGCTCTGCCCTGCCCTGCTCTGCTCTGCTCTGCTCTGCCCTGCCTGGTGTGTCCATGTAACTGCTAGAACCAATAAAGAACCTATCCAGATTAGTGAGCATGCACTACAATTGGTGTCATTAAGAGGCTGCTTGCATTACACCATCCATTGGCCGCCCATCTGGTCTCTCACACCTGAGTGCCTCCCTTGTCACCCTTCTCCTCTGGGTTATTCTAGAAGCTAGCTCAACACTCTGGCCAAAGCCATGTGTTTCTCTGGAGGCTTCTCTTTCCCTGGAGAAGCTACTTCTCACGACTTTCCCACAACTCCCAAGGGCCCAGCTTATTCATCATGGCTCACCTAACTAATTTCTTATCAGAAATTGGACAGCTGGTGCCAGCCTGGTAGATGGTAGGTGCTGTGGAAGCAATTACCTCTTCTCTGGTTCCATCCATCCCTGAAGGCGGGTCTCTACCGCCCCTCAATGTGGTGAGAATCCTGACCTTAGACACCTAGTGCTTGGTTACCCATGTCATAGCTCATAGTTGCCTCCTCCTTAGAACAGGGTGAGAGGGAGGGAGAAGAGAGGTCCTCAGTCCTGTCCAGCAGTGGTGAGGTCCTGCAGGAGCCACAGCGGTCACAGGGTCAACAGGCTCTCAGGTGGGACCACAGTTATATCTCCAGACTTGGTGAAAACATTTTGTATTGCATTGCAAATGTAGTCCAGGTTGGATTCATTATTCTGCATTCATTACTCTTATAGTCGTTTTTTTTTTTTTTTCCTTCTGACTTTAAAGGAAACAAAAAAATCAAAACATTTTCTGGGCCCCAGGCACAGCGCCTGCTATCCTAAGGGATCCGCCCTGCCGGCTGGCATTAAACACCCAGCACAGCTAGATACACTGCTGCTGGCTTTCAAAGCACTGCCACAGATGTGGAGGGAGATGAGATTATTAGGGAGAAAATAGAGCTGGCTGATGAATAATGTAAAACACCTGTGCACCTCACAGCCCTCCAACAGGGACACACATACAAGCCGTGTTTGATCCCCCAGCAGCCAAGAGGCTGGAGTTCAGGTTCCCCCTGGATGCTGGCTCACACCCATCAGTCCCCACTGCCCACCTGACAAACTGGCTCACCAGACAGCTGCCTAGCCATGCAGGGAGCTCTCTGCCCTGTCCCTCCTCACCAGCAGGACTTTTATCCTGAAGATCAAGAGGAGGTGCCTTGTGACTGGGGGTGGCTGCAAGTTCCAGAATACACTGGAGCCTGTCTTCCCTGAAAAGGCTAAGTTACCGTTTCTGTGAGACCCTTTGAAGCTCCTGGGTAATGGCTTCTGTAGTTCTGCTACAGGCAATTGCTAAGAGTCACAGTCTATCCTTCCTTTCAGGGAGGAAGGAACTGAAGCAGAGATGACTTCCAGACATGTGGGCTGTGCAAGCTATCTGGCCCCTGCCTGTGTTGGAGCAGGCATTTCCATGGACACGTGCAGTCTGCAGACTGTCCTTGAGTCCTCCATGGCCCTGACAGTCCCCTTTCATCTGTGAGGTCCCCCAAGTTAGTGTTCCTGGTCTCAGCTGTTCCCTTCCACCTTACCCCTTCACTTTAAAATCTTGAGGAGATATGTTCACAAGGAATCCAAACGGCACTGAATACTTTTAATCCTTGAAATAATTACAAGTGTATAATCACTGTCCCTGTTTTACAAAGCAGACACCAAGGGTTGAAGAGGTGAAATATTTGACCTACATCACAACTAATAAATGGCAAAGCCAGGATTTGAGTCCAGGCTGACTAACCCAAACTGAGAACATAGCTTAGTGGAGCAACGGCTTCTAGAAGGAATTAAGCCCTAACATTAACCTTGCCTCTGGAATTCCTGGCAGTGGGGAACTAAGGAAATCAGGCTATCATTACCCCAGAACCACATGTGAGCCTGCCTTCTGAGACTGCGATCCTAATTTGTTCTTGCTTCAAAGGTTCAAGTTGCTGTATGAAGTCTTTAAAAGAAGGTGGGGCCACAAACATCTGTTTCTCCAGAGCACCTCTGCTTCTCTTGGGATGCTTTCAACTACAAGCCATTTGGCTCTTTGGGAGGCCCTGGCAGTGTGTGGACAAATATCAGGTCCTCATCTGTGCCAGCTATAAGCTCTCTGTAGCTGGGCATGGTGGTGCGAGCCTGTAATTCCAGCTACTTGGGAGGTTGAGGCAAGGGGTCACTTTGAAGCTGGGACGCAAAGATGAACCCAGTTCCTTTCATTGAGAAAGGAATGTGGGCATTGCTGTCATCTGCATCTGAAAGACAGAGACTAAGACTAGCCTGAGGCCAGTTCCCCTTTTTACAGTAAAGTGATTACCTGGGCAGACTTGGGATTATATAATGCAGGGTCCAGAGGTAGGGACTCCCAAGGCAGGCCCAGAGGGGAGAGGGAGGTACAGACACAAAGGGGGTGATTGTGAACGGGGAGCAAAAAAAAAAAAAAAGATAAAAGAGGGAAGGTGGAGTGTGGCAGATACAATTTTGGAGAGGAGAGTGGAGTGAGAGCAAGAGCCTGGAGATTGGCATCAGGTGTGGAGGTTTTGGGGAGAAGGACCCAGGAGCTGAGTTCTCTGGAGCTGCTTCACCTCTCCAGCACTTGGTTCTTGAGGATCAAGAACTGTGTGAAGGTGGAGGAGAGGTGACCCTGGTGAAGTGCGGAGCCACGGTGACACTCTCGAACAGGCCTGCCTCGGGGAGACCCCACTGAGCCCCACCTGTGCTGGTTGGTTTCATTTGGTGCCAGCTGGAGCAACAGTATTGGGAGTCAAGGACACAGCCTGGCATTTTCAACCAGAAGTGCCCTAAGACTGAGGTAAACCCCACGAAGCTCCTTGAGGAGCAGAAGCGGGGCTCTATTCTGTTTGGTACACTTGTGAGGGTGTGGACTCTTTCAGTTTGTTTTTCCCATATCTAGAAATAAACCTTGTGTCTATCCTGGTCGTTAAGGTTTGATATCTGAGCAGCTGCTGTGCGCAGGCGGAAGAACCCATAGGAAAAAGAAATTTAAACGGGGATGTCCATATCCATCCCCCCCCCCCACCATAATAACTTGAGTTCGCAGGTTTGAGACTACCCCCGGGAACATAGTGAGACCTGGTATCAAAAAAAATTACATAGCCTGTCTGTAAACCCAAAAGACCCAGTTTCAGGGCTCATTTCCTGTATTTCTACCATTCTCTAGTCATGTGCCCAAAACAGAGGGTAGAAAACCCCAGCCTGAATGTGTTAGGAGAAAGATGAGCAAAGAACCAGCCTCAGCCAGTGTCTGGCAGGATGGTGGTGATGGACCACCAGAGATAGGAACACTCACCACGATGCCAGACCCCACAAAACAGAAGGAAGCAGGTAGTAACTCCTTATCTCATTTCTGCTCCTTCTCTATTTCAGCATCTCAGTCACTTTTATCATCTTGCTGTACTGGTTCAACTCATTGAGAGATACAATCCCAGCTCTGCAAACTCTCTCCTCATCATGGCATGGGGCCCAAATTCTCTAGGGGAAATGAGTTTAGGCATGGATTGGGGGAGGGGCAGACACTAGAACTCATAAAGCCTGACCATTTGCCAATTACTTTACATATCTTATTTCACCTTTGGCACTTTGATTTGGCTGTACAATCTGAATTTTACAGAGGTGCAAAACAAGCTGAAGAGATTAAGTTATTTGCCTGAGGTCACACAACTCAAAGACAGAGCTAGGAGTCTGAACCAGATGAGATCTTCCTCCTCCTTTTCTTCCCTCTCCCTGTCTATATTCAAATGTCCTCATAACCCCTTAGACTGAACAATAAATCACCTGGAAGAGTTTGTCTACCTAGGCAACATCCTCCCTTCAAGAGGCTTACCAATGCTTAGAATCACCCATAGGATGAGCTAAACACAGATACTCCTCCCCAGGTCCTCATGAATACAGGGTCTAAGTTGGGACCAAGCTTTGGCAAAGCTAAGATCCAACATGCTGCTGCTGCCAGTGGGGAACCACATTTTAAGAACTGCTGGTCCAGATTTGGAGAAGGGTGGAGTTTCAGTCATACAGCAGGAAAATATTGGGACCATAGGGATTTTTCCAGAGCCCCTAGAATCCTCCCAAGTAGGCAGCAATAGTCCTCCTCCCCCAGGGCAGGTGGCTCTTGATGAATTATTTGATGTTCTTCAAGATGGAACCGGAGAATGTTTTCTGTAACTTGATCTTAGGAGGAGGGCGCCTCTCTTCCATGCTCTCTCCGGCACTGGTCACACTGAGGGTTGGAATGGCAAATGGAAGACTGGAAAAAAGCTGGCAGCAGCTGTTAGCTGCTCCTGAGGCTGAATGAGGTTTTCATTAGCAGGAGCCCTTTTTGGACTTGGGGTGAGTCTGACTGGGGGTCTGACAGGCCACAGCAGATGCTGCTCAGTTGCAGCAGCTGCCCCCACCTGCCCGGTCAACACTCAAACAGTAACAGGGTTAAAAGGCAGAGCAAGTGCTCGCCCCCGGGTACCCCACCAGGGCGGGAGAGCTGCCTTACCACCAGACAGATGTTGGCTCAGAATCAGATTCAGGTGCAGGAGGGAATGCTTAGCTAGGCGGTCCCAGGAAACTCTAGAAGAGGGTGGAAAATCTCCACCTGAAACCAGCATCAAAGGAATTAGGTAAAGAGGGCAGTGTCTGAATGACCAGCTCCTGCCCATTCTATCAGGAACTAATGTTTATTGGGCATATATTCCAGGCACTGTCACTAGATGAACTAGCTGTCTTTTGCTCCTTACACTAGCACTGTCAGGGATTCATTAGCTTCATTTTACAGTAAAGTGGGAGAAATTGGAGAGATGGAGCAATTTGTTTAAAGCAGTGCAACTACTAAGGAGCAGAGCTGGGACCTGAGTCCAAACCTATCCTCTCCACATCCCATGTGTCTGTTACTTCACTCCATTCTGAGCTTGAATTCCCAGTGTTCACTAGTTGGTCCTTTCATTCGTTATCCATCCATCCATTCATTCATTCGCTCGTTCATTCATTCATTCATTCATTCTGCATTCCCTCACTTAAACATATTAGGTGCAAGAGGTAAGAGGAGAGACCCAGTTTTTACCTTTGAGAAATTCACAGGCCTGGAGAAGAAAAATAAGTGAGGCAGGCACAGTAATTACTGCCATGAAGTCTTAAGTATAGAGAGTGATGGTGCTGGGGTTTTGGGGGCAGGGGAGAGTTGAAGGAAAGCACCTCACTCATCTTGGCAGGGAAGGGGTCAAAGTGGCATGGAGACACTGTGTTATGGTGAGCAGGTCTACCTCAGGTGAGTTGAGGACAGGTGAGTTCTGTGTCTGTTCAGGTAGGTGTGGGAAGGCCAGTCTTCTCTCCTTTCTCTTCTTGTTTCCTGTCCCGCAAGGGTTCTGTCCAGGTGCAGATGTGGGACTGCAGATGGCCAGACAAGGGAGGGAGATAATAGGGGAAGGAAGTCAAATGCCAGGCCTGGGTCCTGCACCTGAGGCCCCACCAGCACTGCCCCAGGCTTCATTCTCCAAGCACAGTTGCCCCTGGTTATTTATTTGGGATTTGAAAGCAAGCCATATCTGTGGGGGGCCCATACCTGCTAGACACTGTGCTAAGTGTTTAATGTACTTTATCTCATTTACTCCTTAAGAAATTAAGTAGGGAGTGATGTCTTGATTTCACAGAGGAGGAAACAGGCACAGAGTCTAAGTCCTTTACCAAATCACCCAGCATCAGCTGAGTTGGGATGTCTATCCAAAAAGCCTGCCTTGCTGGCTTATCTCAAGGAGTATGTGGGCGGGAGGAGAGAAAAAGCCCACCAGGATCTTTACTTCCCTCTGATAGGGTGACCCCTCCCCTCCATTGTTTTTTGTTTAAGATTGCAAATTTTAAGAACAGATGCTAAAATGTGAGAATGACCTTAGCTGGAATTTTTTTTAGGGAGATGCTGGGGGAGAAAGAAGTAAAATGGTCAAGGTGAAACAGATTTTTTAAAAGGCGGAAAATTAGGATATATAAAGGGTGTGCAAACAAAGAGAAGGATTTTACACAAGTGTAGAGTTTTAACTGTGTTTTAAAGTTTTTCTTTTTAAGTCTAAAAGAAAAAAAAGCAAAAAAAAGCTGGTAGCTGATACTTGCATATCAATAGTAAGCAGGTACATTAAAAATGCTAATGGCCAGCTTGTAGCCTGCTTTGTAAAGAGAAGCAGGCAGATAGGTGTATCCAGTTAAAGTTAAAGTCGAAAAGTCTTCTTTATACCCTATTTCAACTCCTCAATGCTTTTGGAGGTAGAAAACCTGGTTCCGACCCCACACAGGGAGCACCAAATCTACCCCTCTCACATCCACAGTTACCAAGTGGAGCCCCTGATGCCATCCTTTTAAATAGGCTGCAAAGAACACCTGAGGGAGAGTTGGGGCAATTTTATGATCTAGGCAGCTTGCTGGTGTCCTCTTTCAGAACTGCTTGGCTGGGTACCAAGTCATAGCAGGGACTGGAGGGGGTGGGAGGGCTGAATTCAACTTGGTTTCTGACACCGGGCTCTGCTTGCCCCTGTAGACACTAATTTCTTCCAGGCTCAGACTTCCCTTCTCTAAAGTGGGGACAACCGTTTCTCAGAGTTGCTGCAGAAATTCAGTGACATAAAGTGCATGGAGTACTTAGCACAGTGTCTGGCAATTAAACGATCTTTAAGCAGGTGGTAGCTAGCTAACAAAGAGAAATGGCTTAGCTTCTGGAGCTCAGGGCAGCAAGCTCAGACCTGAAAAGGGACAAGTTCAGCCTCTGGGCCACCCACTTCAGGATTCTTGGAGAAGAACCAATCTCAAGAATTCATGGGGATCCTCCACAGATTCCTGGAGAATTCTGCCCCCAGGCTGCTAAAGGAGAGCAGTTTCTTAACATCTGAATGTGACTTTTCCCTGCAGCTGCAAGAGAGAGGGGCAGGCTCCATGGGGAGAGGACTTGCAGGGTCACATGACTCACTGCTCTGTGGATCTGAAAGCCAGAGCACCAGGATGAAGGCCATATAGAACCATGACAGGAAATAAGGCGGTGAAAAGGACAGGGATGAGTAGTCAGTGGAATTGGTGGGAAAAGTAGAAAGCAAACTACTGCATGTGGAGTAGGTAATGAAAAATCTGAATTGTGAGCAGAGCCTTGAGACAGGCAGAAAAATACCAGCCGTGTATGATGCCCATTGGGGAAGCCTTAGACAAAAGCTGCCTGCCTCTACCTCCTACCCCCTCTCACTTTGCCTCCCTTCCAACCTGAGCAGAAGCTTTAGAAACAGTCTCAGGGCTGTCCTAATATCCCCCAACCCAAGCCAGCATTTCCTTGTTTCACTACCAAACAATAGAAGCCATGTAATAGTGATATTGTTGCACCTAACAATTGACAGGTTGAACAATTGAATTAAAGAGGTTAATTACATTAAAATTTTTTCCTATGAAAGGAAGATGTTGAAACACTTGGGCAGACTAATTGAAAACAAATGCTGTCACTAAATTGAATTTAAATGAATTTTACATGCATAGTTCATTTTGATTTTCTTTCTCTACATCCTGTAGTTTGTTGACAGTGATTGATTATTTAAGTGAATAATATCTGTGTACCAGGATCATTTAGTAATTGAAAATGCCACACATGATCATAATGGTAATGAATACTGTTTACTTTCATTTTCACTGCCAACTTAGTTTGTAGAAGATATTAGGTCAACAGAACTAGTCTCAAGATTCAGGGGGTCTGAGAGACTGGTGAACCCATGAGCATTGGTTGATTGACACAGCAGGAATGGGTCCCGATAGCTTTAAAATACCAGCTCACAATTTCACATTATTTATGGATCATCAATTATTACTTTTGTCCTGGCAAAAAAATCCCAGAAAGTCAATATCACTCACACACACACACACACACACACACACACACACACACACACAACCCTGGGTTCTGGAGTTCTCAAATTCAATGTACACCAGAATCAGCTATAATGTGGTTTAAAATATGGCTACCTAGGGCAAAATCAGGGAAAGGATCATGATGATGGTTCACACATGATATGATGGTAGGAGAACTTTGACATGTACAATGATGTAAGAAAAAAGTATACATAACCAATAAAGTAAAAAATATACATAATCAGTGAATAATTAAATTAAAATCAATAAATAATTGATATTATTGACAGTTATTTCTGCTCCTGAAGAGATTCAGGAAAGGGCTCTGGAATCTTCTTTTTGTGTTAACATGCACCCAAAGCGATGCTAATGTGGCTGGTCTTTGATGACACTTTGAGAAACTGTTTGTCCCTGACCTGCTTTGAACTTCTTCCTGACTGTTCCTCACCCACTCCATTCTTACTGCCTCTTCCCCACCCTCAAAATAATTTTCTGAAATCACCGCTATTATTATCTCCAAGTTATAATTGAGGAAACTGAGGCACAGAGAGGATAAGCAAGTAGTGGTTACAAGTGCAGAGTCTATTAATGGACCTGGAAAAGAATCTTGCTTTGTAATTCTTACTAAGTATAGTTAGTAAATTACATAATCAATCTGAAGCTCAGTGTCAACTTTAAATGTGGGTGCTTTCTCTCCTTCATTTATAGATTAAGTGGGATTAAGTGAAGTCCTTCAAATAATGTCAAGTGTCCAAGTCAGCATCCGGTGAACTGCAGTTTTTACTCTTGGCCGCCTGGGAACATAAACCCTGCCCATAATGAGAACTAGAGAAGCCCAAAGTGACCAGGCCTGCCTCATAGATACACAACCCACCCAAAGTTCATTTAGCAAGCATTTCATTTTAAAAGTTCACTTATTTAAGAAATATACTATTCTTCAGTGATAAGTGTGAAAATGACCTATATATAATATTCCAGCATTATCTAGGAAATGAAAAACAGCTGAAATGCCAATTAATTGAGGGCTGATTATATAATATCAAGGTTTATACCTAGTTTTAAATGCTATGCCACTATAACATGGAATGAGAAGCTCTTTGGTCCCAGTGTGAAATAACTGCATGTTTCAGTGTGACTTAAAAATCAAAGTGTGGGCATGGTGGTGCATGCCTGTAGACAGCAGCCTAGGAAGTCACGACTGGGTCCAGGGATTGCAGTTCAAGTTCCCCAGGGGGTACATAATGAGACCTAGTCCCCCCCCCCAAAAATAGCTAGGCATGGTGGCATGTGCCTGTAATCCCAGCTACTTGGGAAGCGAAGGCTAGGGATTGCTTGAGTCCATAGTACCCCAGGCAATGTGAGCCTGCAGTTCCACAGGCAAAAATAGCAAAACCTAGTCTCAAAAAAAAAAAAAAAATCAAAGAGAGATTATAGATAGGAAGGTAGGTGGGTAGGTAGGTACGAAGGTAGGTAGATAGACAGACAGGTAGGCAGGTAAAGTCTAGGAGGATAGTAAAGAAACTCTTTGGTTGCCATTAGGGAGAGGAACTAACTGGACTTGGAGGGACAGAGGTTTGAGGAAACCTTTTTGCTGCAAATCTTTTTGTACTTTTGGATTTTGAACAATAAATCTGTGACAATTTCAGGAAACAAGTAATAATTAGAAAAAGTGTACACATCACTATTTCTTTATCCATCACAAAACAGATTATTTGTTGAACATGCTACCTGTCAGGCCCTTTTCTAAATGCTGAGGGTACCAATGAACAGAACAGGTAAGAGTCTCCACCCATATGGGTTTATAATCTGGTGGGAGAGAAACAATGGCCATGAACGAATGTGGATAGTGCTTCTTGGCCGCTAGATGCTGGGAGATGGGGAAGCATCAAGCGGGAAAGGCAGAATGAGAATGTCACTGTCCATTTTTTAAAAGGGAGGTCAGGGTCAGCATCCTGGAGATGGCGAGGCTGGAACAGAGGGGAAGGAGGCATAGGAGAAGCTGAGACACCTGGAAGAAGAGCCCTCAGCAAGAGAGAATGGCCAGGACAGGCTCTGAAGGGGAGAGCGGGAGGTGGGACAGAGAGGAGGTGTGTGGCTGACTGGACTGGGGCAAGAGGGAAAGAAGGGGAGAGGATGAGACTCAGAGGGAGCAGGCAGGCATGGGGGAGACTGGATTGGATCTTTCAAAATAGAAGTAAAGAATGTAGCTCTCATTTTGACTTAAATTGGGATCCACTGGAAGTTTGGAGTGGACTGCTGAGACCTGACTTACTCGGGTTTGTGTATTGAGCAAAGATCATAGGAGATAAATCTGGCATTGGGAAGACTTATAACAACCTGGTAAGAACTTACAGTGCCTGTTCATTTCCAAACTATGGCCAGCTGAGTGAATTGAAACAGTAGAAATGTGTTCTCTCCCGGTTCTGGAGCAGAAGTCCTGCCTCCAGGTGTTAGCAACTGTGGTGCCCTCAAAGACACCAGAAGAGAATCCTTCTTTGTGTCCTGGTTTACGGTGGCTGCTGGCTTTCCTGGGCTTGGGACTTCAGAACTCAAATCTGTGAACTCTTTCTTCTTATAACACCTGTCACTGGACTTAGGGTTCACTCAAAATCCAGGGCAACCTCATCTTATGATCCCAAATCACACCTGCACACACCCTTCTCTCACATGAGGCCAGTCACAGGTTACAAGGGTTAGAACGTTGGGGCATATCTTTCTGGGAACCATGATTCACTCTGCAGTGGCTTAGAACCAGGATGAAGAAGTGCAGCTATTGAAAGTGACACATTCTTGATGTAGTTCAAGGAGTTTAAGAATGACAATAGTCAGTAAGGACTCCATGGCTTTTGGCTGAGCCACTAGGATAGATTTGCAAGGATGGATGGATATTGGAGAAGTTGCTGGTAAATCAGAAGTTTGGTTTTAGTCATCTTTTAACTTAGATGTGTATCAGGCATCCAAGTGGAGATGTCAGGTAGGCAGGTGGCTGGAAATACCAGCATTAAAGGATACGTGTTGAGCTAGAGATTTAAGTCAGGCCCTCAGCATGTACACAATGTTTAGACAGCATGTAGACAGCTGGATGGGATTTCAGTCTCCAGCATCTCCGAAGAAAATGGGATTAGGAACATGAGCTCTGCCACAGGCAGAAAAAAATTTGGTGGTTCCTGCTCCTAAGTAGCCTATGGGGAGGGGGTGAGGATGGGAGGGCAGAGGAATAGGTATGGCGATCAATACTCAGTGTCCCCAACTGCCAGCTTCCTCCCCAACCAGCACCCAGGCCACCCTAGGTCTTTACCTTTCCCCCACAGCTCCTCCAGGTGCCTGTAATCCATGGCTTCTATTTTTGTAAGATTTCCTTTAAAGATCAGTTCTTTTGAATGTGCACATATTTGAAAGAGTAAGAGCTAGCCAAAGGAAACAAAGCCCCTTGTTCCTCTGGGGGAATTCCTTAAAGCTCTCCAAGAAGTTCTTAGACTATGGCACCCCAAGTTCATTACCAGAACAAGACACTTCCCACTTCTGATTTTATTTTCCAAACAAAAGGCCCATCAGACACTTCAGCTCAGATCAAAGTAATTGTCTGTCTGTGCAGCATGGCTAGTTTCTGTCCTATCTGCAGCCTTCACACTCCCTCTGCCCCCGCTCCTATTTGTTGAAAGATGAGAAAACAAACTATATTGGCAGGTCTTCATGAAGTATTTTCTCCCCAAATCCAATATATGGTATATGATTCAAAACTATTTATACTCTTGAAACATTAAAATCAATGCTCCTCTCTGTGGCATAGTCATTTATTCTATCAAGCTCGCAATGAAGAAGCTATAAAGTCTGGTGAGGGTTTTCTCCATTCAGGAAACTTGTGTGGTTCTGCAGGTGGTTAATGAGACTGAGGTTTTGAAATGGCAGGAGTGGTCATAATGAGCAAAGCCAAGGTCAGGAGGGTCACACTTTTGTTGACTGTCAGTTATGTTTTATGGTCACAGAATATAAATTACATTTTAGAAGTAAAGGGGGTAGAAATTTGCCTGCAGTGCTGGAGCTTCACATTTAAGATGTGCTCATCCTCCAATCCCATCATCCTTCAGGTGGGGACAGAAGTCACAGATACCCTAACATATGTGCACAGAGCATTCTGCAAAGTGGATACCTGTAGCATTATTAGCAGTGACCTAAGACATAAGCCATCTAAGAGTCCATCAACATGGACATTTGTTCTACCAACTCTGAAATGGAATACTAGGATTTTAGGGAAGCCTGGGCATATCATTTTGTTATGGCTGCCATAATAAATCCCACAGACCTAGTGACTTAGAAAATGAGATTTAGTTTTTCAAAGTTATGGACACTGAAGTCTGAGATCAAGGTGTAAGCAGATTGGTTTCTCCTGAAGCTTCTCTCCTTGACACACAGATGGCCACCTCCACTAGTGTTCACTTGACTGTCTCTCTTCATGTGTACTGGCCTGATGGCTCCCCGTGTCCTGATGGCTTCTTTTTTTTTAATCTTTTTTAAATTTTATTTTTATTTTAAATAATTTATTTATATATACATATATATATTTCACATCATTGTAATCCCGGGGGTCACCCACCTCCCCCTGCTCCCTGGCCACTCCAGCTGGTTCCCCTCCCCCCCCAGTTGTGTATTTTCATTTGATTGTCCATATATTAGTGAAACCATTTGGTTTCTGTCTTTTTCTTTTTGACTTGTTTCTGACTTGTTTCTTCTAGGTACATCCATGTTATCATAAATTCATCAAATTTGTCATTTTTAATTGATGAGTAATATTCCATTGTGTATATGTATGTACCACATCTTTTTCATCTGTTTTGGGACATTTGAGTTGTTTCCATGTCCTTGTAGTTATAAATAGTGCTGCAGTAAACATCCGAGCACAGGTGTACCCACACTGAGGTCTCTTTTGGTAGATTCCCAGAAGAGTGATTGCTGAGTCAAATGGTAGTTCCATTTTCATTAGTTTGAGGGCTTCAACACAGCTTTCCATAGTGGCTGGACCAGTTTACATTCCCACCAGCAGTGTAAGAGTGTACCTTTCTCTCCGCATCCATACCAGCACTTGTTGTTGCCCGTTTTTTTTGATGTGGGCCGTTCTTAATGGTGTAAGGTGGTATCTCATTGTGGTTTTGATTTGCATTTCCCTGATTACTAGTGATGTTCAGCAATTTTTCATGTGCCTGTTGGCCATTTGTATTTCCTCTTTGGACAAGTGTCTCTTTAGTTCTCCCCATTTTTTGATTAGGCTTCTTGTTTTGTTTTTGTTTAGTAGTGTGAGTTCCTTGTGGATCTTCGTTATTAAACCCTTATCACTCTTGTGGTGAGCAAAGATTTTTTTTCCCACTCCATTGGGCTTCTTTTTGTTTTTTTCTGTTGTCTCTTTTGCTGTACAGAGGTTTTTAGTTTGATGTAGTCCCATCTGTTTATGTTTTCCTTCATTTTTTTTTTGCCATCTGTAGATGTGACTAGAAAGGGATTTCTGAATTGTAATTCGTGGAGGGTTTTGCCTAGGTTTTCCTCTATGTATTTTATGATTTCAGGTCTTATATCCACATTTTTTATCCATTATGAGTAGGTTTTTGTACATGGTGTAAGGGAGTTGTCTTAGTTCATTTTTTTGCATGTCTTGGTTCGGTTTTCCTAGCACCATTTGTTGAAGAGGCTGTCTTTGTTCCAATGTAGGTTTTCCACTCCTTTGTCAAAGATTAGTTGACTATATATGTGTGCTTTTATTTCAGGGCACTCAATTCTGTTTCATTGGTCACATTCTCTGTTGTTATACCAGTCCCATGTTGTTTTTATTATTATGGGTTTGTAGTATAATTTGAAGTCTGGAATATTTGAGACTCCATTTTTTTTCTTTTTCTGGCCAGGAGGCTCTTTGATATTCAAGGTCTTTTGTTATTCCAAATGAATTTCAGTAATTTTGTTCTATCTCTTTAAAGAATGCCATTGAAATTTTTACATGGATTGTGTTGAATCTGTAGATTGCTTTTGGAACTAATGGCCTCTTCTTAAAGATACCAGTCATATTGGATTAGGGCCCATTCTAGTGATGCATTCTTAATTCCTTATGTCTTCCAAGGACTTAGCTCTAAATACAATCACAGTCTGAAGTATTAGGGTTAGGACTCAACTTAAGAGGCAGAGTTGGTGGGGTAATGTGTCTCTATAGAGGGTACAAAACTAGGGTGATAAAGCTGGGAAATTTGAGTTCATAGTAGGAGCTTAACATAGGCTAGTTTCCTTTCATCCTGGAGCTAAGGAGTGATATTGGTACACTGGTGACATTTGGGGAGCCTTGGAGTACCATTATTGCTATCCAGTATTTTTATTAATGCTTCAGAACTGTTGAGAATTCACTGTGGTAGTGGGTCCAGCAGGTGATTTCATGGAAGAAGCTTTGTTCAAAACTGTACAAAAGAGACTGGGGAAAATAGATAAAACTCTCCCTGACAGACTGGGGGCCAGCAAGGATGAATGTGGTCATGTGATTAAATTCAAACCATCAAACCCAAGATGGCTGACAAAATTGGGTTAGTAACACTTAACATGAAAACCTGAAAATGACTCACTTGGCCATAAGTTCCATGTAAAGTAAAGTACAATATGCCATAACAGTTTTAGGAAAAACTGTTGCAAATTTACTGTGCATTCCTAGAAGCATGCTACTTATAAGAGTCAAATGACATGAGAGTCCCATCAAGATTGGCCAGATTTTATTGGGGATACTAGTCCCAGCTAAATAAAAACAAGAGCAGCTTCAAAATAGCAGCCTCGGCAGTGGATCCAGCCTGCATACACATTTTATTAGTCTTCTACAAAGCAGCAAAAAATTTTTTTGACATGATAAAAATAAAATTTCAAATAGAAACCCAGACTTCTAGCAGTTTTTGAAAATTCCAGATCTGGTAGCAGCCTTTAGTGACAACACTTAGCTGGATGATATGAGCAGTGTCTGCTTCCTTTAGAACAAGGATTTCCTTGCCAGATTGTCACAGTCCTCACTAATCCCTGTTGCCTCCAAAAGTAGGGCTGAAATTTAGCTGTGTTTTGTCACTGAATTGCAGAGACAAAGTCTATGTCTCTATGAAAAGTGAAAAAATAAGACCAACCAGTTTTTGTTTTTGTTTTTGAGACTAGGTCTCGCTATTTTTGCCCGTGGAACCTCAGGCTCTCGTTGCCTGGGGTACCACGGACTCAAGCAATCCTCAGCCTCAGCTTCCCAGGTAGCTGGGATTACAGGCGTGAGCCACCACACCCAGCTATTTTTTTGGAACTAGTCTTGCTACAGGCCCCAGGCGGAACTTGAACCGCGATGCCTAGCCCCGGACACTTCATAGGCTGAAGCTTACAGGCATGAGCCACCGTGACCAGCTAGACCAACCAATTTTATTGTATTTGACCAGCTCTATTTTTATTACTAGCCTAGTGTCTGCAGAAGTTTGCATTTGCAGATGGAGTGCAGTATATCCTATAGAAAGAAGTGTAGTATATAGAGATGTCTTATTGGGACAGGATAGAGTGACTTTAGAGGTTTAGTTTGAAGAAGGAAAGGCTCAGAGGATGCTATGCAGATATGAAAAAGGATTGTCACAGGGCAGAGGGAATGATCTGTTTCTAAGCAGACTCGATGATGAGAGCTTCAGAAAAGCAGAATTCTGCTTAATATATTGATGAGTTTTTGAGCAATCAAGCCTTCTCAGTGGGAATGAGTTGTCTAGAGGAGTGAAAAATTATAAGAGGAGGCAGATGTTGTCAGGGAATGTGATAGAAAGAAAAAAAGGGGGAGAGAATGTATAGCCAGGAATTCTGGTCTCACCGTTTATTCACAGTGGTCTTGAATAAATCACTTAACTTGATGCCTATAAAACAGACATTAAGACCATGCTACAGTTTAATGATGTGGTGAGGGTAAAATTAAGGAGTGCAAGTAAATTATTTTGTATAATGTTTGGCATGTAGTAAACACTTAATAAATGTTAGTTATTGTTTGCAATGGGGTGAAAGTTTGGATACTTTATTTAAAACAGCATTGCCAAGTGTAAGTTCTGTGATTTTTATGTCTCATTCATCTCCATTTCCTCCTTTCAAGAAGTTACTGAAAAGAAAGAAAATGAGTGAATTTCAATCTCATTTTCTTTTATTGCATCTCTCCCACTCCTACCAAGGCACTTCTAATTCATAAAATGGCCACAGGCTAACTTCATGAACTACACTTTATTTTTTAGCTCCTTCTGTAGCATCTTCTTTTGTGCCAAAAGTCCCAGAAGAAGGCATGCTCATTTAAAAATATTTGCCCATCTCCTTTGCTTCAAATTTAAAGTTGATTGTCCTGAGACCTTTCATCAGCAGTGATAGCAACAGGCTGAATCAAGTTCAAGATCAATCAGTTTCTTATGAAATAAACCTGGAAGAAGCAGGCAGGCAAATAGGAAATGTTGAATATATGATTAAATTGAATGAATACTGAACTTCTTTCAAGCATGTGCAGGTTGTATGGTCTGCTGGGAGTTGCAAATGTATGGCTAAATTTGGTAGAAAATCCTGAAAGGAATACATTTGTTTATTTTTTTGGCAGACTGTGGCAGACACTGCAAAATATACAGCATTCCTTCTTTGTTATTAGTTAAAGCCCATTTTATTGGGGATGGGGATGTGCCCAATTAATCCCACTTTCTCAATCACATTTAGGGTAGTTGGTTCTGAGCAATGAAACAAAGGTTGACTTCCTGTGACATGGGTCTGATAAAGTTCTTACTTGTTTAAGTCCCTGTATCAGAGGTTCTTTTATTTGCAGCAAAACAGGATCTCTGCTGTTCTCAAATCCTCAACTGACTATCCAGCAGTGCAGTTCCATTTCCACATTATCTTCCTGGAGTCAGCATCAGATCTCACAGGTTTAGGGAGAGTTCCACAAGACTGCCTCCATTTCAGACACCAGCTATATTCCCTGGCCACCAGTATTCACGACCAATCAACTATAAATCAGGGGACCCCACAGACCCTTCTTTGGGTTTTATAATTTGCAAGAATGCCTGATGAACTCAGGAAAACACTTTATTTGGGTTTGCTGGCTTATTACGAAAAATACCACTTACAAACCGTCAAATGGAAGCAGCGCACTGGGTAAAGTGTTGGGGGGGTGGGGGGGGCTGGGGAGGCTGGTATGCTTATGTGTGTGGAAGCTTCATGCCCTTTCCTGGCACCACCTGCTAGCATCAACCTGGAAGTTCCTGTAGTTCCTGGAACCCTACAGTTTAGTGGTTTTTATGAAGGATTCATTACATAGGCAGACTGACTAAATTATTGGCCACTGATGATTGAAAGCTGTTTCCAGGCCCTCTCTCCTCCCTGGAAGGAGGGCCGATATTCCCTATCCTCTAATCATGCTTTGGTTTTGCTGGCAACCAGGTTCTATCTGGATGCTCTCTGGGTCCTCCAGTCACTAGTCATTTCATTCGAACACAAAGGATATTTATTGCTCAGGAGATTCCAATGTTTTAGGAGTTTTTGGCCAGGAACCGGGAACAAAACCCCAATGTTTGTTTTTTATTATAACAGATTCTCAACTGATTAGTCAGTGAACTACTTGCCAGCTTTTGACACTATTTCTTAGTGTGTAACACGTTACTCCAGAATTAGTGACTTGAAACAAGCACAATTTTATCATCTCTACAGCTTTATGGGTTGACCTCAGCCCAGTTAGATGGTTCTTTCCCCGGTGTCCCTTGGGATCTTATGGGGTTTCAGCCAGAAAGTCCAGATGAATTTCTCAATGCCTGGCACCCTGGCAGGAATAGCTAGAGACAGGGACCTCTCTCCAGGGTTAACCTTTATGCCAGGTAGCTGTATCCCAAGAGCAGTCTTCCTAAGAGGGCAAGGACATATGCAGCCTGTGATTGTATGGCATTTGCTAATGACTCGTTCACAAGCCCAGAGTCATGTGGAGAGGCTCCACCGGGGCTGCCAGATCAACAGTCGGTGGTGCATGGGGCTGTCGCCAAGGATGGGGCTGGCCAAGCCCCCAGCTCCCCTCTACGTGGTAGTTTTTTTCTTTTTACCATGTTTTCCATCCATAACTTTTTCATTCCTCCCATTCTTGCCCATTTCCTTTCCCTCTCCTGACAACTAATCCTCACCCCAGCCTCCACCAGAAAAAAAAAAGCAAAATACTGCCAAGGTCCTACAGAAGCATATAACGAATTAGGATCTAGCAAATAGGACCTGAACTCTAAACTAGTGACATAAGCTGATTATCTAAAGAATTTTTTTGGGGTGGATGGCATTTTTATAAAGTACGGAAACTGAATATTAGAATTCTGTTTCCCAATTTCTCTTGAAAATGTCAAGAACAAGCAATTCCTGGGTCCACATTCTTCTACAGCTACAAGGAAGGGTTAAGTTGAAACTCTACTATAAAAGGACCAGGCTCATCCAGTTCACCACTGTCCCCACATTATCTACTCACTGAAATCAGAGTTCTAGGCCTCACTCATTTCTATTCTATGCCTGGCATCCCAGGTTTTTGAGTTGCAACACCTACTTTAAACTTACTCTGAATTTTCTTGTTCACCACACTTCCCAATTTGTCTAACCTCTATAAAAAAAAGCTTGTTTTTATTTTCTACTTGCTCACCATAACACCATTATTGTGCCTTTTCTAAAGTCTTTCTGGCTTGAGTTCCACTCATGAAATGATACCTTGTCATTCATTTACACATTTCCAAAATTCCCATGTCCTTTTTTTTTTTTTTTTTGAGACTAGGTCTCGCTATTTTTACCCGTGGAACCGCAGTCTCTCGTTGCCCGGGGTACCCCAGACTCAAGCAATCCCCAGCCTCAGCTTCCCAGGTAGCTGGGATTACAGGTGCGCACCACACGCTCAGCTATTTTTTTGGAACTAGGTCTCGCTACGGGCCCCAGGTGGGACTCGAACCGCTTCATAGGCTGAAGCTTACAGGCACGAGTCTCCATACCCGGCGGCCATGTCCTTTTAAACAGCCTCACTTGTCTTACCAAGGACAAAACTGTGGTGTGTCCTCTCAGTTCAACCACATCCCTCAGCCCCAAGCTTCCCCTCCTTCCTCAAGTCTCAGTTCAGAGCTGGCTGACAGACACTGCATGTCCTGGATTATAGAAAGATGCTCAAAACACAGGACAGTGTTCACCTGAAGCAAACACTGTACAGGAGAGAGGGAAACACAACGGAGTCAGTCCTGATTGGGAGTCTCTGAGGGCAGTGTGGGCCTCAGAGCAGCAGCAGGATCTATATCCCACAAGCTTGCTAAGAATGTACTCTAAGGCCGGGCACAGTGGTTCGTGCTTGTAAGCTTCAGTCTATGAAGCAGCCGGGGCTAGGGATCACGGTTCGAGTCCTGCCTGGGGCCCGTAGCGAGACCTAGTTCCAAAAAATAGCTGGGCGTGGTGGCGCGCACCTGTCATCCCAGCTACCTGGGAAGCTGAGGCTGGGGATTGCTTGAGTCTGTGGTACCCCGGGCAACGAGAGCCTGCGGTTCCACCAGCAAAAATAGCAAGACCTAGTCTCAAAAAAAAAAAAAAAAAAAAAGAATGCACTCTATCCTACCTGGCGACCTGATGCGTCAAAAACTCAGGGAGTGGGGCATAGCCATCTGGGTGGTCACAAGACTTTGTGCAGTGAATGAGTTGGTCAGGTTTTCTCCACCATTAGCCTCTATGACCAGGACCACTATGTGGTGTTGTACTCTACTCCATGACTGTACACACCTGGGCCCAGTGGGTGTGCGTATGTGTGAGTGCGCTCACCTGGGCCTGTAAGGCAAGTATGGAGGGGAGAATGGGGGGGTGGGAGAATGCCAGAGAAACAGTGTGAAGATTTCCAGGGGTTGGTGGGGGCTCTCCTGCCTCCTTGCCTGCCAGCCTCCCTGCCTGGTGCACCTGGTTCTCTGGGAGCGTAAAAGCCTATAAAATGTCTTCTTTAGCTGCTACAACCGATAAAGAACCTACCCAGATGAAGCTGGCAGCAAAACAGCTTTTAGGTATTTCTGGACATATAGATTCAGAGCCACCTCACACCACCAGAACCCCTCACACCACTGGGTCATGTGCTTCCAATTGGAGTCAAGCAGACTAAATGACCCCTCCCCAGAGGCAGCTGTTTCTGTTACCTTTCTATTTCTCATAGCATGTCATGGCTGCAGGTCAGTGACTTCCCAAATGCTCCAGGGTCAGTAACCTCTAAGAACTGGTTTTCTAGTCCCCCTCCTATTTGGAATAAGTAAATCAGAGGTGAGCCTGGAGGTGTGTAGTCCAACAGGCTCCCCAGGTGGTACTCCTGATCTCTTAGGTTTGGAAAGCCTTTGTAGAAAGTACATGCTGATGGGGTCACCCCATTCTACCTCCCACTAAGCACAGGTTGGCGCAATTTGGCACACAGTGAAAACTGCTTTCAAAGCCTTGTCATTCTGCTGCTGATTTTGGAGTGTCCCTGAGGGACATCTTCACACCACACCACCCTTGCACATAAACTGAAGGTTCCTACCCAAATGCCTTTTCGGTCAAACTATTTGGTCCAGTTGCCATCTGGGACTTTCTGTAATGGCATTTGACCCATAATGTGCTTTCTGCCTGGCCACGAGGGATTGCTTGCAGACCTTCTGGAGGGTTAATAAATAAATGATGGTCTTCTTTCTAGCCACGGGAAACCATCTCAAGGTCAATGATATTGCAGAGCAGGGCTTTACAGAGCTTGCTAAGATTAAAAAATCATCAGCTCCCACTAACCACATCCCCTCTTTTCTGAAACTTTGAAGCTTCATTGCTGCAAAAAGGAGCACAATTAAGCCTCGATAAAATTTTAATAGCAGGAATTATGCACTCTGCAACCAGCCTACAATTAGCTGTTGCTATGCTACGGGCAGAACCTAATCATGATAATGAGGCAAACAAAGGGAGGGAATTAATCAGGGCTATAAGGTTAGTGCTAGCCGGTTCCATCTCAGAGCGCTGATTTCTGAAACACAGCAGTTGGGCTCCTGGGAAATCTCAATCCTATACAAGGTTAGATTAGCTGGTGTGGGGTATGTGGATGTGGATGTAATCTTCTGAGTAAGAAAAGCTATGTGCAATAGCACTCCTACCACCACCATAAGGACACATTCATTTTAAAAAATAATGACATTCCCATTCTGCAGGAAGCTGTGCTAGGTTCTGCGAGAGATGCTGCTTGATGTCACAGGCCTTGGCTGTCAACGTCTTGTCTTGTCCCTGACGAGCCACACTGCCCTAGAGGCAACAACGCAGGAACTCAGGGCTGCCCTCCCCCCATGATCTCCTGAATCACAGATGGATTTTTACAAGATCCCCAGGAGATGTGTGTGCACTAAAGTTGAGACATCCCACTCAAACTGATTTCAACCCAGCAGTGTTTGCATTATCATGAATAAAAACTACAATATCCATTTGGTTCTGTTTGAGGCTTTGTGCGATTATCTCATTCAGTTTATGGAGTTCCCCATTAACCACATGAGAAAAACTGAGACTCAGAGATGTGCTAAAACTTGCCTAAGATCACTGGACTAGGGAGATGAGATGGGTTGTCATCCCAGGGCTTCTTGACAGCATAGCCCAGGTTCTTGGGCCTCAGTCCAGAATGCCTCCTGCCACACTATCCTTACCCATAGTAAAGATAATCATAATTCAGAGTGTATGATTCAGATTGTACAATGTCACAGGGCATCTAAGAGAATAGTTTTAAGAGATCTTAAAGAGGTGGGGGGTCCCTCTTGCTGGGGTGACCGGAGATGGAGAAAGCAGCCTTGAGCTGGAATTTGAATGAGTAAATGTGGAGAAATGTAATGGGGGGAAGGGCATTTCAGGAGGCAGGGTGGGCCAGAAACCAAGCACAATGATGTGAAGATGTGATGCATGCATGTGGGGGCTAATAAGTAGAACATCTAACAACCAAACATGTGAGTGGTGGGTTGGATTATGGAAGGCCTTGGATGTCAAGATAAAGCTTTGAATTTCATGTGGAGGTGATGAGACTCTGTGGAGAGTGTCTGAGCTGGGGTGTGTTAGAGCAGGTCAACCAGTGCAAAAGCATTTTAGGGCATGATCTCCAGGGGGAAGTCTGGGAACCCTAAGCTGTCTTGTGGTCAGTGGGGTTGCAAAGGATGAGGTGCCAAGAGATCCTGTGCAGAGGGGGCATAGGGCATTGGGACAAGTCAGAGTCTTTGCTGATAGGGGAAAAACTGAGACAGAGGAAATTGTGGTTTGGGGAGGTAATGGAAGCATGGTTTGAGATGTACTCCATGTAATGTGATGCCTCCCAACAGCATCAATGTTCATTCAACCGATGTTTATGGAAAAGGACAGCAAAATGAATAGGGTGCAGAGACAAAGAAATGACAACTTCCGTTAACCAAACCCTGTGTGACTGCCAGTCAGTGCTTTCCGGGAACTGCCCTCTGACCCACCACCCATCCTGGCGGGATCCTCACCCAGCCGCTTGGAAGTCAGGTGCACAGGTCATTGCCAATAAGCTTTAAACAATCCCAGGCCATGCGAGCCACCACTTATAGATGAGTGTTCTCTTACTGCATTGAGTGTGGGATCAGGGCCAGTGGCGTGGTCTCAACAGAACCTTGGCAAAATCTTTGAGTCTGCCAATGCGCTTCAGTCATAGACCAGCAGGAACACATCTGTGGTTAAACAAGCTGAGTTTATTCTTTACTGTGGAGGGGAGAGGGAGAACATACCTCTAAGGGGAAACTTGGTGCACTCTACAAAGAAGGGTCTTAG
Organism: Uropsilus gracilis; assembly: GCA_004024945.1. Lineage (NCBI taxonomy): Eukaryota > Metazoa > Chordata > Mammalia > Eulipotyphla > Talpidae > Uropsilus > Uropsilus gracilis. The sequence goes on along the minus strand of PVHY01016272.1, from coordinate 5,899 downwards.
AAAGGACTGATGGTAGCGCCTGGCTTTGATGGGGTGACTTGGGGAAAGGTCAAAGTAAGTTGCTCCAGACAGCAGGGAAAATAGATAACTCTATGAGTCTTATCGATGGATGGGGAGGGGATTCTAGAGTGAAGATGAGGTTGCAATTGGTAACATTCATCCTGACCAAGGGCGGAGGTGCCTGGTGTTTGGTGGCAGAGTGACCTTGCTTTTGTCTGCACTTAGACAAAATGATGATGTTGTTTCAGAATCTCATTTCACTGTGGCCTCAGAATACAGTTGTCTGAGGTTGCAATCTGTGGGATCCTCTTTAGCAAGAGAAGGACCAGGGCAGCTGTGAATATCAACATATACCTTCCTTGCCACTCCTACGTCCTATGCCCCCACCAAAAGCAAGAGAAAACAGGTGGGGGGAAGTCTTAAAACTAAGAAAGTAAAACAGGAAGAGGGGGAAGCTGAGGGTGGGGTGTGTGTACACCTTAGGGATTCCTCTTCCAGCAATGCATGAAACTACTCCTCAGAACATGGGTGCTGGGGCTGAAAAGGCCCCTAGCTGACCCACTAGAGGGGGTGGAAAGCCATGTGTTACATTCTCACTGCCCTGTAGCCCTCATGTGTCAGCAGTGACTCTGCTGCCCAGGCCCTCGGAACGCAAGCTCTTTCCAGCCATCTGTTTGTACCAGGTGATGCTCAGCTTGGTGTGAAGGAGAACCTACTTGTGAAAGTGGACACCGTGGACAAGGAGAGGACCCACAGAGCCAGGCCTGCAGCTCTGGGTGTGTTTTTTGGACAAAGGGAGAATGCATGTGCTCCCTTTGGCTTAGCACTACCTTGGCCAGACTATTCCTGAGGTGGCTGACATCCAAGGTGTGGGCAGAGGGCTCTCCCCAAGTATGCCCCCAGAGCAGGTGCCTGCAGCTTCCCCAGCCACCTCCACTCCCATATTTATCAACAGGGGAGGGGGCCTTGCACCTGGCTCAGAGGTGTTCTCTGAGAGGTCTGTGCCCTCCCTGCCTCTTTGCCACTAGCTCTGCAGGACTCTGGCGATGCCCCAGCCCTGGAGCCCAGAGTCCAGGTGTAACAGACATGGCGTGTCCTCTATGTCTCTCTTCCCTTGGCCCTGTTTTTTTTTTCTTTTCCTGGAAAGACTGCGCCTTCCCAGCTCTAGTCAGTCTTCAAGACTGAAGGCAGATGCTTGCCTCCCCCAGCTGAATCAATTCCTCCCTCCTCCAGCCTCCAGAGGGAGGGCTTTGCCCTGGCTTCTACTGAAAAAGCACCATGTTTGATTTATTAACGTGTGTTTTTTACCTGAGTCTCTTACTAGACAGGGTGCTGGCTTGTCATCACTTGGGCCTCAGGCCCTGAACTTGGCTAGACTCAGAACAGACCTTTGGTGAATGTTGAAAAGGGCAGGACAGAAAGGAGATTGCCACCCCAAATGTCCAGCAGGTCCCAGGAGTTGTGGGGGTTGCAGAAACCCCTGCAGCTAAATATACACATGATTGCAATTAAGAGGTGGGCAGTAGTTTCCACTCCCCCAAACCTCCATCTCTGCCCATCTTATCAGAACTTCCCTGAAACAAGGGTGAAGGAGGTGGACCCAGGAGACTCCTAAACTCAGAGAGGACCAAGGTCACAGAACGTGGCAGGTGTCCTGGTGAGAAAGCCTCAAAGGAAGGGGTGACTGGCTGGAGCATCTCCTGGTGACATCATTTCAACCCAGTGACTTCTGTTGCTCTCTGGCTCCAGCTCCCCACAGAAGCCACAGGGAACAAAACAAAACAATAATCTAAACCAAGTTCCCAGGGGATTAGGGAACACATTACTCACCTCTGAGCTCCCTAGGGCACTCGCCTGTATGGTAGCTGAATCCCTGGACCTGGGCAGCTGTCTCCTGGACCCCACCAGGGCTCTGCACAGGGGGGTGGGGGTGGGGGGACCTGTCAGTTTTGACGTTCAAATGCAGCCAGGTTGCCTCTTGTAAACTCAAATTGTGCAGCTTTTTTATTACACACAGCAGCACTAGTGCCTCAGTGCAGATGCTAAGTGAAAATGATGATCTGCACGTGCATAATTCATACCATTTGTAATTGGCAAGACACATAGGCAACAGGGAGAGAGTAAAGGAAGGAGGGGTCTCTCCTATTTTTTTTCCACTTGAAGATGAGCATCCTGGTTAGGACCTCAGAATTCACCAGGCTGCCAACTCCTGCCACATCAGGACCTACAGAAACCCCTTTCAGAAGTCCAGTGATGAAGTCAGGGCAGGGAGGAGTGGGAGAAAGTAGAGAGACCATCTTAAATGTCCCCTCCGTCCACTACCATGGGGGTTTCCAGGGGCCCAGGGGACTTAGCAGTTGGGATTTCAAAGGGGCCTCTAGGCAGAGTGGAGTGAGAAAGACTTGAAAGTCAGATAGGCCAGAGTTCAGATCCTAGTGCCACTACCTACTCTGTGATCTTAGACAAAGTACTTGAACTTGCCAAGCTTCTGTTCCTACTTCTGACAAAGAGATCATGACTGTTGTGCGAGGACTGGCATATTGGAGATCCAGAGAAAGGAAGTTACCTTACCTCTGCTCCCATCCCCTTCACAGGACAGCCTTACACAGGCACCCTCCCTGACAACTCACACACCAGGCAGCCTAGTGTCTCACAAAATTTATTATCTAGGGAATCACCAGTATCTAAACATGCTCAGCGAAGAGGAAGTAACTGGCAGAAGGTGTGGTTAGTGGGTTCCAGGTATTGACTCCTCTGTGCATTAAGCAGAACTTTGAGTGTCTTCAAGAATGTCTACCCTGCTGCAGGAAGGCTGCAGGATGGACCTCAGCTGGGATTGAATCAGTCTCTCCTTCATCATGATTTTATCGACTCTAATCGCCTCTGAGTCCAGACTTCCAGCCTCCGAGTTTTCAGCTTCAAGTGATTCATCTCAGAGGCCACCCCCATGGGCCCTCGTCTGTTGTCTAATTGGAGAAGGGGGTGCTGGAGGCCCCAGAGCCTTAATTGCATTTGTTAATGGTAGGTGCAATTATCCCTGGCACACTCCTGCATGCTGCCAGGCAGACAGAAGATGATTAAGGGGATCTTTAAAACTCCAGCTCCCCACAGCCCTCTCCACTAATTGAGCAGTGGAGGAAGTGATATCGAGCTCCCCCACTCCTTTCTTTAAATGAACTCCTGGCTCCAAGTCCTCCTTGGAGGAGTGCATTGGCCACATGGCTCAGAGCGCTCAGTTCCAAAGCCATTCGTCACCTATCACTTAGGCACAGGGCCCAGAGGGATTGCCAGTGGACCATCCATCACCCACAGACTGGGGATGGACCAGGGAGGGGCCGAATCATCCAGCCTAACGGTGGAACCTCATTTATCTGAGAGGTGATCAGAAGGTGTTCTGCAGTCCTCTGACCTGACCACCAGTGCTCAACCCATTCTGAATTTCCACAGTTGCCTGCTGACTGCTCCCTGCTTCCTGAACTATTGTCAGCTTTTTTATGTACCCAGATTGTAATACACACCCTGTGCCATCACACATGAGCCTGCAAGTGGGTGGTGCCAGGCACACTCTCCATCTTCAACCTGCACCCCCCAGCCCTTGCTCTCTAAGCTCCAGCCTCCCTGGCCCTCAGGCTCAGGTCTCTAGACACACCCAGTTTTGGGCCACTTGGTATGTTCTTGCCTCTGCTTGGAAGCATTGACCCTCCCACTCTTATGGCCAGCCCCTTCTTGCCCTTCAGTTCACTGTTTAAATGCTGCTAGAGAGAAGCTTCTGCCCACTTATGACATCGTCAATAGTTTCTCACTTTCTTTGTTCCTTTAACCCCCCCCAAAAAAATTGTTTCCTTCAAAGCGAGTATCATAATTTCCCATCTTATTAGCTTTATTCTCTTAGCTATAGACTTTCACTGCTATGTCCATCTCAGCTGGTTATGAGTTCCATGAAGTCAGACCCCTTCTTTGAGTCTGCCATCATGTTCCCAGTCCACAGAGTCCTCAGCACTGCCTCAAGGTTATACAGAGAACAAACGGGAAAAACCTCTGCCCTCCTGAACCTTCTGTTCTAGATAGGACAGGAGAGGCAGGGCTAAGTCATGCAAGTGAACCACACAGAAGGTCTGAGAGTGACTGGACTCTCTCTACCAAGGTAATACAAACACTTCTGGGACCCTGAGTAAACCTAAGTAAAAAGTCAAAGAGAAAAGGTATGTGTGTATGTGTGTGTGTGTGCGTGTGTGTGTGCGTGTGAGACATGGAGACATGGGTGACAAGTCCCATGAAAATGAGGACTGTCAGTACCCAGCTTCCTTCTGCTGGTGCCCATCTCCTACTGTCCCTGCCTTCTAGGTGGCTCTGGCTTTGAGCAGAATCTGTACCTCACATTTCCTTTCTCATTCCCATAGAACAACCCATCCTGGTTAGGAGAGTCTGGATTCTGGCCTGCCTGACATTCACTCCCCTTAGTTCTGGAGATAGCACCTCACATTTTCCTGGGGACCATTTCCTACCCCCATTGGATACAGCCTCTATCTTCACCCTGTGACTGGTAGGCACTGGACCTGAGTCCTAAGTGGAGAAACAAACAGAAATGTGTTGATTCTGATGAAGTGACTGTCCATTCACTTCTGCTTGCCAGATGCTCAACAATGTGCTGTCTTTCCACTCACGTATCCACTTTCCCTTTGCTGCTGGGAACCACAGTCCTTTGACTCCTTGTTTTTTACAACAGTGGGAAGTGGTTTCTGTTGCTTGCAGCCAGAGGTCCCTGGGGTGCCCACCCCTCCTGACTGCCTGTACACTGATGCCAGCACAGGCCAATTCTCTTGTTCTTTAGGGTATGACCTTGGCCTAGAAACAGTTGTCTTTGGATTTCAGTTCCCTGTCAGTAAAATGAGGACATAAACAGCTCCTCCCTCACAAGTTACTGTGAGGATTAAGACTTGGAGTGTTTGCATACAAAAATGCCATGTTCCTGCCGCTCCCTTCTCCCCAGCCCTGGAGGAACTGTGGTATAAGAAGAGGCCTTTCCCACAGATGTTGCTATGGGAACCCCAGCCACATGTGCAGTGTTTGGGGGTGCCCACAGCTGCTGGGGGGCTGGCAGCAATGACTCTGCTTTTTGGAGCAGAAAGGCTCAGATGTTCCTGTGTCCCCAGGCCCCAGCTCTACTGGGTCACAGAAATCCAGCAGCAGCTTTTGCACTTGGGGAGCAAAGGAGGAAATTACCCCATGTCTCACTCTCAGCTTCAGTCTTGGGGGAATCTGGGAGGGAAGAGGGCTAACACTCAGCTCAGAATTCTCCCACTGGAAACACACCTGAAGAAGTCATGCTGTCGATCAAGCTGATGTCAGATCTTTAGTGAGTCAGTTCTGGAAGGCAATGAGGGGAACTGAGACCTCAGTGGAATCAAACACAGTAATTAAAAGCACAACATGGTTATCATTAGTGGAATGAGCACGGAGCTGAGTTCAAATCATGAAATGGACCGGAGGCATTAGTACACCCTCTGATCCATGTGAGGTCACAGTGCATACCTGAGTGACCCCCAGTCAGAAGAGGTATCGAGTGTAACCTCATCATCATGCTGGCTAATTCATAATTCACTCACATCCAGAACTGGGTTCAACCCAGTAGGTGCAAAACCCTTGGAGTTGGAGGGAGAGCTGTGGTTGGGGGCTGGACAGCTTCATATGGTACCCTCCCACTGTGGCACTAAGTGTAGGGGGCCCTAGTTCAGGGGCCAAGGCCAGACCCCTGCTAACTCCAGGTGGCCAAAGGTTTTATAGGGATGCCACATGGTGTGAAGTCTTGTTGTGAGGGGGGAGGGTGGGCATTCTGGGGGTTTTAAGTGGGGTGTGATGTGGTGAGATCCACCTAATCCCAGATATACCCCCTTTTCTG